>BQNB010024901.1:0-60219 GCA_026074375.1 Tanacetum coccineum
TCCGGATAGTGCAAGCTTAAGTCACAACTTTAGGGGATGTTACTTTAGTATCAAGTTTGTCATATTGAGTTTTCTCCATTAGTGGTCATTACAGACAACCGACATAATGCGAGGTGGGAATTAAATTAGTCAGAGAAGAGACAAACAAAGGTTCTTTATCGGCAGTTGATTCACATGCTTAACCGGATTTATTCTACTTCACACATGGTTGTTCTATCGAATATTTGGGCGTACTCAGATTATGATTTTTCCGATGGTCATCGAATGCAATCAGGGGGAAGAAAAGGAAGTATTCGATTGATAACATCAATCAGGGGGAAAATATGTGTATTTATCTCGCCTTCATTTCTTTCTTTCTTATCTTCAAGTCCGCTCCTATCTTATGGAGATGGATTGTATACTTTTTTCAACCTCTGGATGGTTAGTGTGTGAAGTATGTGCATACATGAGAAGATGTTGTTGATTCCTTGCATGTTCCCCTGAACGAATATTCATCAGAACAGAAGCAGTTCAGTTTGATATGGTTGGCTTCTTCTTCTTCTTCTTCTACTTCTCTGATCCTCTGATTCTGATTCTACTTCTACTTCTACGTCTACTTCTACTTCTTCTTGTATGAAGCTACATCACAGTTTCTGAATTCTCTTACAATACGGATGTTAGTTTGGGGGGAAGCTGATTCAGAAACTTCAACAAAAAGAAGTAGATGAAGAAAGTTGTGTGAAGACATGCAGTATGAACTGGGGGGAAGCTAACTCAGTTTATATAAGTTACATTGTATTGTCTGCAAGTAATGGAAAGATTCAAGCTGGAGCACTTATATTTGTACTTGTAGGATACATTGTAGGTAATTCTATATGCCACCACATTGGGGGAAGATTGTTAGGATTAAAAATGTGGTGTTTATATGGAAATTACATTAGTTTCTATATAGTCTTAAACACAAGGACTAGAAATGTAATTAGCCCAAAGATGGCTTGTGTTTAGACTATAAATACCCCGTCTAATCTTCTTTAGAGGGGTGAACCTTACAATTGTAATTTCACTATTCATTCAATAATAACTACTTTCTCTCTCTAAAATAGCTTTCATTTATTTCCATCATCCCCGACCTCCCGAGATCGTGAATCGAGAAACCTCACAAGTGGTATCAGAGCTGCACAGGCGATTCGTGATGTTTAGCTTATTCTGATCAGCTTATTTCGCAGCTTATTTGAGCTTATTCGGTCCAGTTATGCTTATTTGAGCTTATTCGATTAGATTCAGCAGCTTATTCTGAGTATTCTGCTTATTCTGATTTATCAGTCTGTTTCGTGAGCTTATTTGTCATCTCAGATTATTTCAGCAGTTTATTTCGTGTGCTTATTTTTCGTTATGATTGATATGATCGAGTTTGGCTGCTTACGGTTTTATCGTAAGAACAAACTCGGTGAGATTCGAGCATAAGATATGGTTTAACTGCTGATTTCACATTTTTGGAACTGAAAAAAAACACCAAATTCGAAAGTATTTTCATATCTATCAAATTCGGAAGTCAAATCTCAATATTGATTTTTGGTCAATGGTCAAACTCGAAACTCTAACTGCTTATTCCAAAAATGGTTCCGAGAATGATTTTAAACAAGATTGTACATGAAAGAGTAGTTACCCAGATCTGTACTTAACCATTATAAACTATACATTTAACTGCTACAAACTCAGATATGTAAAAACAAGCTCAAAAAGAAGAAAACAACGGATCTGTACCAACGATTACATCAAGGTTATACAGTTTATCAGAATTACAAATTCGATATTAAGTATGAATCTCAACAACTGAGTCAACTCGAGAGCTAACTCATATATGACCGAGTCAACTCAGTTCGTGCTTATCGAAAATGAAAAAGAAGAGAAAGAACATTAGCCAACTTCAACAACAAATTATCTACTATCCTAATCCCATCCTTCACAACACATACTTCATCTCCCAAACACAAAAAGGACTCAAACCGCAACGAAAAACAAGACAAAAGATCTCAGATCTATTCTCTTTTCGTGTCTTTTATTAAAGATGTGACCTTTAAAAGATCAAGAGCACAAGAGATATCATCATCGATCCTTTAAAAAGCTTCACTTCTTTTCAATATTCGAAACTTTAAAAGATTGAATAAGAACAAGAGTGTTCTCATTCTTTCTTGTTTCGTTACTCAAAAACACAAAATAAGAAGAGAATAAACCTACCGCAGATCTTATTAAAGACCTTGAAGCAGAAACTACATGAGGTTAGTGGTCTCGTATTCGTGGGTATGTGAGTATCATGGCTGAGATCATTACTCTCTATGAGTATTCTTTGTCATTGAAGATGACAGGGTTGTGAGGCTGATTGTGTATTAAGATGAGATCAGTTGATGTTGTTTTGTTGTGAAATTATACGGATGGGATATGTGTTTAAATGTTTGATCATTTGGAGAGATGAATATGTGTATGAATTGAGTAGATGGGGGAGGAGAAAAAAAATGAGATGTGGGGTTACAACCGTTTAGGGTTTGTGGAGTTATAACTGCTTGGTTTAGGTTGTGTAAGGCAACTATGGATTGACTAAAACCACACATTTGAGATGCAACGACTTTCATTAGATGCATTTCTATTCATCTAGATGCACCATATAGAAGTTTCGAAAGTTAATTTGATGTGTAGATGGTGCAAATTGACTTTTATGATTTTGGCCACATGTAGAGGACCAAAAAATAAGAGAAATCATGAAATGCATCTAAAATACGATTATGCATTAAATTAAAAAGCTAGAAAAAACATTATGATGCATTATAATGCTATCTAAGATTATAGTGGATGCATCTAATTTAAGTGTGCATCTCAGATTTGCGTTTATTAGTTACTTACTTATCTTCTTATTTTAAGGTAAATTCTTATTTCATCCTAACTTTATATATATATATATATATATATATATATATATATATATATATATATATATATTATATAGTAGGGATCCAGTGAGAAGTAAATTAAAATAAGAAGTGGTGAGAAGTTGACTAAATCACATATTTGAGATGCAAACGACTTGAGCATAGAGCATTTCTATTCATTTGATTGCAACCATTTTGAGTTTTAACGTTAACTTGATGTGTAGAGGTGCATTAATTTGATGATTCGGCACATGCAGAGGACAAAAAAATAAAATGCATCATAATATACGTATATGCATCTAATTAATAGCTATAACAAAAAACAATTATGATGTGTTATAATGCATCTAAGATTGTAGGATGCATCTATTTAAGTCGGTGCATCTGGGATCTGCGGTTATTCATTACTTTATCTTCTTTTTTTAAGAAAACTTCTATTTGATCCTAACTCTTTATATTTTATATATATATATAAAGATATATATGTATATATATTTATATATAGATATATATATTTTATATCATTATATATATATATATATATATATATATGATTTTAGATTATTTGTGTCATGGGCTACTCAACCGTCTGAAGATATCAGAAATTTACAAAAGACATAGTCGGATACATTAATTAATGTTATGAAGCTTAAACGTTGACTATCATTCGGTGTCTTTTGGGCTTGCGCATGGTTACACAAAAATGAGCTGATGTATGAAATATTGGGCTTAAACAAAAATTTAACATGGGCTGAATAATCTTGTTTTGGTCTGTTATTAGGCTGATCGAAAATGGGCTGTCCAAAAATGGTGTATTATGTTATCAATATTGTTAACTTGGTTTGAAAGCGATAATTTTTCCAAAAACAAAACATCACTTATTGCTTAAAACGATCCGGATAAAAGATTCACGAAAACGGTTCAAAAGGCTATTCTCAGGATTTAATTGCAAGAAATGACTACGGGCTTGATTCTTTATTACTTATTAGGGATTGAAGTAATATGTCACGGGGAAGTGTACTTATTTCATCTTCTGGCCTTTCTAGCTCTGCAACGAAGATGACTTGTTTGAGCATATAAGGATTGTCATAAAGACTTAAATATCTGGTTACTTTTGTGATTCTTTCTCTTTTTTCTCCATAAAGTAGCTATCACTTTAAGGAGTTACGTTGTAGTGCTCAGTGACTCACGTAGTTGAGGATATTTCAAGAGATTCTTCCGGATAGTACAAGCTTAAGTCACAACTTTGAGGGATGTTACTTCAGTATCGAGTTTTTCATATTGAGTTTTCTCCATCAATGGTCATTACAGAAAGCCAACAGAATGCGAGGTTGAAATTAAATTAGTCAGAGAAGAGACAAATAGAGGTTCTTTATCGGCAGTTGATTCTCATGCTTAACCGAATTTATTATACTTTACACATGGTTATTTTATCGAATATTCGGGCGTACTCAGATTATGATTTTTTCGATGGTCATCGAATGCAATCAGGGGGAAGAAAGGGAAGTATTCGATAGATAGCATCAATCAGGGGGAAGAAATGTGTACTTATCTCGCCTTTATTTCTTTCTTTCTTATCTTCAAGTTCGCTTCTATCTTATGGAGATGGATTGTATGCTTTCAACCTCTGGATGGTTATTGTGTGAAGTATGTGCATAAGTGAGAAGATGTTGTTGAATCCTTGCATGTTCCCCTGAACGAATATTCATCAGAACAGAAGCAGTTCAGTTTGATGTGGTTGGCTTCTTCTTCTGCTTCTTCTACTTATTCTACTTCTCTGATTCTACTTCTACTTCTACTTCTTCTTCTATGAAGCTACATCACAGTTTCAGAATTTGCTTACAATACGGATGCTGGTTTGGGGGGAATTGATCAGAAAAAAACTTTGGCAAAAAGAGGTAGATGAAGATAGTTGTGTGAAGAATGCAGTATGTACCCGGGGAAGATAACTCAGTTTCTAAATTACATGGTATCGTTATCAAGTAATGGAAAATGATTCAAGTGAAGCATTTATATTTTACTTGAGGATAACATTGTATATCATCCCTACGCCACATATTGGGGGGAAGTATTGTTTATGGATTAAAAAAATATGGTGTCTATATGGAAATTACATTAGTTTTTAAATAGTCTTAAACACAAGGACTAGAAGTGTAATTAGCCTAAAGATGGCTTGTGTTTAGACTATAAATACCCTCTCTAATCTTCCTTAGAGGGGTGAACCTCACAATTGTAATTTTCACTAATCATTCAATAATAAATCACTTTCTCTCTGAATAATGGCTTATTCATATTTTGAGTTTCCCCGACCTCTCAAGATCGTGAATCGAGAAACCTCACAACTTTTGTGGTAACGATTGCTCGTTCAATATGGTTCTAATCATTTCCTAAAGTGTCTTATTTTTCCTTTCAACCACGCCATTTGATTGAGGAGTGCGTGGAGCCGAGAAGTTATGAGTAATACCATTGGCATTACAAAATTCTTCAAATTGTTATTCTTATCAAATTCTTCTGCTTTGGTCGGTTCTATTGACACTATTGTCTTCCTAATTGATTTGGATTTTTCTACTACATATTTCAATTGATCGAAGGCTTCGGTTTTATCTTAAGAAATCTAGTCCAAGTACTACCTAGGAGTAGTCCTCTACTATGACTAGGTGTAGCGATTTCCTCCGTAACCTCCGTTACTGCAGATGGACCAAATATATCCATGTGGAGAGTTCTAGCATCTAGTCGTTGAGATATGTTCTTAGCTTTGTGGACTACCGTGAGCTTGTTTTCAATTTGCAAGCATACATAAAAATGTTGATCAAACTTAAGCTTAGTAAGTTTTTAACGACTAATTCCTTAGAAGCTAACGATTGAATGAGACGCATATTAGCGTGACCTAATCTCCTATGCCACAATGTGGAGTTTTCATCAATCGTTGCAAGACATATTTTGTCCTTTGGCTTATTTCCTAATTTCATCACATACAAGCCTTTCTTCCTAATACCTCTACCTATGACTTTACCATCCTTAGTGATTTCACTATCATGTTCAGAAAAAGTTACTCTACACTTATTATCACATATTTGTCCTATACTTAGCAAGTTAAATCCTAAATTATCAACATGTTCTACATTATCTATTTTGAGAGAGTCATTAGAAATCGTACCTTTGCCAATGATGTTACCGCGAAGATTACTACCAAAAATTACGTTACCTCCATTGTATGCCTTGTAAGTGGAGAAGAGCTTTCGGTTGCCCGTCATGTGTTTGGAGCATCCACTATCCTTGATCCATTCGTCGGGCTCCAAGTCGACTCCAAGGCATATCTATTTATATAAGACAATAACTCAAATATTTGGTCCCTAATATCTCATGGGTCCAAAGTTGTTAGTGCCAAACATCCCTTGCATTTGATGCAATTGGTTGGGATGTGAGAACGGAAGACACATTTCCCATGGCATGTAACTTTGACGTAAAAAGTTGTTCCAACTTACGTGAAAGCCACGAGGTTGGTTTTGTCGATCAACATGTCTTTTTGGTTGCAGTGTTTTAGGACGAGAATAATTATTATTGACTCTTCTAGGAGGTGGAGTTTTTGATCTAAAATTGGTTTTTGAAAATCCAACTCCGGGCTTTGTCAATGGTTTATAAAATTGTTTACTTCATTGTCACTAGCCACAGGAATTTTGACTTTGTTTACAATTATGTGGTCTAGGACCAAAAATAGATTTTTGAAAAGACACAATTTTCTCAGAACCAGGCGTTGCTGGTGGCGGTCCCATATTTATTTTAGGGTCCGCCTGAACATTAAGGGGGCCACCCATAATTATGGGACCTCCATCAGAAGACTTTTTTTTCTGAGCTTTTACAAATTTTATTTCCTTAGTTCCACTAGATAATGCTTCAAATGAATTAAACCCCAAACCTAATTTATTAACGGAGGGTTTTTGATTATTTAACATTTCATTCAAGCAACGTGTACTCTTTTCAAATTTGTTTAATCTAGTAGATTCTTCTTTGAGCTTTTCATTTTTAATTTTAAGTGTATGGCATTTTGCACAATCGAGATCAACTCCCTTGTTTTTCTCGAGTATGGATAATTTATCTTTTAATTCTCTAAGCTCATTTTATAGACTATTTCTAATATCTTTTAACCTTTTGTTCTTAGTGATTATCTTTAAACTCATTTTGCACAATTTATCATATTTATTGTCTAAAGCTAAATCATCAATTGATGAGTTTTCATCACTAAAGTAAGAAGATTCGGAACATACCTCATTTGGTGCTTGAGCTACAAGACATGTCTCGTCTTGGATCTTTTCATCATCTTCTTCACCACTATCGCTCCAAGAACCTCCAACAAATGCTCTTTGGTTCTTGTCTCTCGGTGGCTTTGGACATTCTCCAATAAGATGATTTGGATCTCCGCATCTAAAGCACTTCCTTTCACTTTTGCCGTTTTTGTCGTCTCGGCTTCTTTGAAAGGTCTTTTTGTCGTTCCGAGGTTGTCTTACGAATCTACCTCTTCTCTTAAAGAACTTCTTGAAGTCTCTTACCGCCATGGCGTACTCTTCGTCTTCACTACCGGAAGTCGAACACTCTTCATCACTAGATTCTTTCTTAGCCTTTAAAGCAAGAGATTTCCTTTCAACTTTTGCTTTGACTATTTTGGAATCTTTCTTAATGATCATCTCATGGACTTTGAGGTTTCCAATGAGTTCATCAAGAGATAGTGATGTTAAGTCTTTTGACTCTTCAATCGCCGTGACCTTTGCTCTTCATTTGGGATGTAGAGCCCTAAGAAACTTCCTTACCTAGTTCTTACTAGAGTAACCTTCATCAAGAACTTTAAGACTAGTAATAATAGTATTAAATCTAGCAAAAGCACTATCCATAGATTCGTCTTCGGAAATGAAGAATTGTTCATATTGTTGAACCAAAAGGTCGATCTTATTATCTTTGACTTGGCTATTACCTTGATGGATAATTTACAAAGTTTTCCAAATTTCTTTTGCCATATTACACATGAAATTCGTTCATATTCTTTTCTAGGCAAAGCATTGTAAATAACCATTTTGGCTTCATTATTTTTCGCAAGCCTTCTTTTAAGATCATCGGTTTGTTTTTCAAAATGGACAACCTCATCGAGTTTGGTTTCCGGATTTTGAATAATGGGTTGAAAATCACCATTGATAATAACATGCCAAAGATCTAGATCTTTTGATCTAACATATGTCTCGAATCTATTTTTTCAAAAATAAAACTATCGCTTTCAAAGAGTGGTGGTCTTTGCATGGATTGCCCTTCTAGATATTTGTCAGAATCCATAGATCGATCCAAGCTTTAAAATACAATATATTTTAAAAAATCTTGAGTGACCTTGCTCCTGATACCAATTGTGGAAACTAGAAGGGGGGTTGAATAGTTTACACGTTTGTTTTACGTTTTAAAAGTTTACTTTCAAAAAGGTATAGATCCGAGTTATATGTTTAATCAAATCACAATATGAACAAGCAATAACTATTTAAACTAAAGCACGATAACAACAATAATAATGTAAAGAGATAAGGAAAGAAACAACCAAACCAAGACACCAAGATTTTATAGTGGTTCGGCTACGAAGCACCTCTTCGCCCTACTCCACTCCCCGAGTATCCGACTCGAGATTTCACTATGTCAACAAGCTCCCTTTAGGCGAAGAAAACCGTTTACACGTCGCTTACGTTATTTTTCGACACTAAGCTAAATGTCGAGTCCTAATCTTAGCTAGAACCAATCTACCACTTCACAAGATACACCCACTCACAAGATCTACACTATCGGATTTACACAATATCCGAATCACACAACTACACAAGATAAATACAATAAAGGTTTGGTACTTAGAAGAAAAGAGGAGAGATCACTAATTAACACTTCGCTTCTTGACGAATACGAGTGCTCT
This sequence comes from Tanacetum coccineum, assembly GCA_026074375.1. Classification (NCBI taxonomy): domain Eukaryota; kingdom Viridiplantae; phylum Streptophyta; class Magnoliopsida; order Asterales; family Asteraceae; genus Tanacetum; species Tanacetum coccineum. Next base: position 8,839 of record BQNB010024901.1, read on the forward strand.
TCTCTTGCACTTGAATGAGAGGGAAAAGATGAGAAGAAGAGATTAGATCACTTGAAACAAGATCTAAGTATGTTAGTGATCAAGAGTTTTAGTGAGAGAAAGAAGGTTTAGAGAGAGAAAGAAAAGACAAAAAAATTTCGTGCAAAGAGGAATGATTTTTCTGCTGGGAATGGGCCAGTATTTATAGGTAGGGAATCCCAACGGCTATAAGGGGGCCGCCAGGCCTATAAGGGGGTCGTCGCCTAGACTCCGCTCCTTTTTTTGTCTTTTTGTGGGGAATGTTGTATCTGGTGTAGAAGCTTCCGTTTTGGGGGGGAAATTTGACTTTCAAATTTAAATTTCAAATTTTAAGTTTTTAATAAAACTTTTTATTTTAATTAGAAAATATTTTGTAAATGTATTTTTGAGAAAATACTTTTGTAGAATTAAAAGTGAGGATTAAGAGAAAAATATTTTCTTGATCACTAATCATGCTTAATTTTATTGTTTTTCCATACCTTAAGTGATCACTAATCTTATAAATGAAATTTTACATTTAATAATTTGTAAACATTTATTTTTATTGTAAACGTTTTTACATTTTGTTATTATCAAAACGTTGAGAGGTCGAAAAATATAAATAACATTTTGAGCATTATTTGTGTTAACACCATTGTTTCCTTTAGGTATCCTACAAAGATACACTTAATAGATCTGGGCTCTAACTTGTCAGGCTTGGTAAGAGTATCTCGCTTAACAAGTGCCTCACAACCCCAGACTTTTAAGTAAGACAGCTTAGGGGCTTGCCCATGCCATACTTCGTATGGTGTCTTTTCAACCTTCTTAGTTGGAACCATGTTGAGAATGCGTGCAGCAGTCTCAAGGGCATAATCCCAAAAGGACTTTGGAAGAGTTGTTTGACTCATCATAGAGCGAACCATATCTAGTAGGGTTCTATTTCTCCTCTCTGACACACCATTATGTTGTGGCGTGTAAGGAGGAGTACGATGGGCGATTATCCCATGCTCCTTTAGATGATCCAAAAACTCTTGACTCATATACTCGCCCCCACGATCAGAACGTAGCGATTTTATGGTCTTTCCGAGTTGATTTTCTACTTCCTTTTGAAACACTTTGAAAGTTTCAAACACTTCATGTTTATGCTTTAACAAGTAAACATAACCATAACGACTAAAGTCGTCAGTAAAAGTGACGAAGTAGCTAGCTCCTTGTCTTGACACGGTTCTAAATGGGCCACATACATCGGTGTGTATTAGTCCAAGTAGATCTTTGGCCCTTTCCACTTGATGTGTGTAAGGTTTTCGTGCCATCTTTCCAGACATACAAGAGACGCATTTTTCAAAAGCCCTAAGGTCAGTTGAATTAAGAAGTCCATCATGTTGCAACTTCTCAATGCGTTTCTTGCTTATGTGTCCAAGACGACAGTGCCACAAGAGAGCAGAGTCCAAGTTTAACTTGGCTCTTTTGTTGCTTACAACATACATAGAACTATCATTTGTATTAGAATTAGACAAATCAATTTCAAAAATACCATCCCTTGGGACAGCACTAAAATAAACCATATTATTCCTAGAAACTGAAATTGCATTATCCACGAAACGGTTAACATAACCATCGTCATACAAACCATTCTGCTCTAGGTTCCTTACATTACAAAAAGTGCATCAAGAGTCTAGAGCCAATTGATATTCAATTGAAATATCATTAAGGACACAAAAATATGTTTTAGTATTAAACATCAATTATAAAAAAGGTACAATGATATAGTCCTTTTGTGAATAGCATGTCTATGTGACATTGCCAGAACATTCCTGGAGGTGGATATTATAACAATAGTATTCACAAAGATCGCATGTATATCCTACCAAGCTAAAACGTCAAAGCCAACCGCTGAATGAAAGGTCACATTTGGAAAATGATTGCTTAATGATTCAAATACGTGTTAACTACAATTCTATGTGATCTAGTGGCTTTATGTGTTTCTCAGGGTTAACACAAAACTAAGTTGCACGAGATTAATTCAATTTAGATTTCATGAAATGATCATATTTCCGCATCCTTATCATCGAGATACTGATTTGATCATATTTTTCAAATATTTCATCGGGAATTTTCAAAGCATGATCTTGTGATGTATGAACTTCATGGTTAATGTGGAAGATGGTTCTTACTCTGATAATTCTCCATTCCATCTTCTACAACATACAACAATAACATTTATACCTTTCACAAGCATGACTACTTCAACAATTATTATAACATTAAAAGTTACCTTTCAACCTTCACGGGAATGATCGCAATATAGTTTGTTGGTTTGAGGAATCTTATGGTTATTTTGGGGGAGTATGTTTGTTTATAAAGGGGAGAATGTTTGATTCTTAAAGAGAAAAGAAAAGATTTTGATTTCAATTTCATGGACTTCAAAGGATATTCTTCACACAGAGCTTATTTGGAAGCTTATATGGTCATGATGCTCACGATGGATCATAATCATCATGAGGGGGAGAAAATATAAGCTTAGTATTGGCCTAATATGAGAGAGATAAGATATTAGTATATTTGGGGAGAAAATGTAACGTCAATTCAAGTATATGAAAGGGGAGAAGATATAAGCAAGAATATATGGCACAAATCAAGATACTAGCAAAGAAATTTAATCAAAGAAATCGTTATCGTAAAAGTAGTTTGATTAAGAAGATAAGATTCGTATTTAAGGTTGATGTTACTTCATCAAGTGTTTTGAATAAGCTGTAGTGTTTCATTAACTTCAAAGATCGATCGAGATAGCCGGTTCGACATTTGCATGGAATTACTTCTCAAGAATATCGACATTGTCTTCAGACAAGCAAAGTTTACTACTTCAATATTCAAAAGATGGATATGTGATTGAGGGGTTGCTTAAAGAGTATGAAGATTCATGTGAAAAGTCAAGTGTTCAAGTCTTTTACAAAGAAATGCTCAATCAATATCATTGTGTTTCAAGATCTTTCGTCAGCGACATTATGTGATTGAAATCTACATTCTAGATCAAGTTCGAAGATAAAGATTTCATACAAGATTTTTTTAAAGATTCAAGTTGCTCAAAAGAAGATCAAGTTAGCTTTTGAGAATGCTGATTTGAGTTCGAGAGTGGAGTTGATACCTTCAGAGATAAAGAGATCTATCCTATTACATAAGGGAAGAAAATTATATTGGGAGATATTTGCTACAAGGTCGCCCTCAACTTTCATAAAGAATTCTTAGCGTTTTTGAGCTTCAAAGAAAAAGAAAATGACAGACTACTTCAGAATAAAGTGTTCAAAGCATAAGGAAGAAGTCATCATCAAAAACATAATAAGAATAGTTCCCAAGTAGATCATTTAGGGGGAAAATGTTAGAAATAAAGAAATAATCTACTTGTAGCACTGTTATAAAGTGCAGGGACTAAATATGTTAAGTTAGGAAAGTTTAATAAAGATAGTTAACCAAGGGGTATAAATAGGCTATTTATGCCATGGTTAGATGTAACAACTTCATTTAATCAAAAGGCAAGTTTAATTAGGGGTGGCAATTTGTGACCCGACACGAAACCCGACCTGAAACCGACATGAAAATTAACAGGTTCGGGTTGAATTAAATAGATTTCGGGTCGGGTTTGGGTCGACCCATCTAACCCGTTTATTAAACAGGCCAGGTTCAGGTTGGAAATAAATTAAACGGGTCGACCCGTTAACCCGTTTAAGATTTTTTTTCTTAAATTAAAAATTATTTATATTTTATTATACCCCGTTAAAGGGTTAAACGTGTCGACCCTCAAACCCATTTAACATGTTTAACCTGCGTAATGTGTCAACTCTAATATATAAAATGAGTTAACTGGGTCAACCCGAAACCCGTTTAACTTATATTCAACACATGTAACCTATTTAACCCGCCAACCTAAGTATATATACGGGTTAAATGGGTCAGGTTCGGGTTATGTGTAAACGGGTCTGGGTTGACATAGCTGACCCGATTATTTAAATGGGTCAGGTTCAGGTTGGAGTTTTCTGACCCGCCAACCTGTCAACTCAAATCCATCAACCTGAACCCGACCCGAATTGCCACACCTAAGTTTAATAAATTCTCTCTCTAAACACACACACTATTACACCTTCATTTACACACACTAGTCATCAATCAAGATCTTCTATATTCAATAAACTTTAACTCGATTGTTCGCGTTTTTAACAAACTTTTTTGAAATAAAATGCAAAGTAATTTATTAAATATTTTTATTAAATAAATTTTGATAATTAAATATAATTTAATTATTTTCGTGTCGGTACGCGTTGTGCGTAGTTTTTCACAATTTTAGAGATATCTTCTCGTTTTCGTTTAAAATAAGTTTGAAAAATAAATTTGTAAATGAGAGATATATAATAATAAATATGATTTATTATTTAAATACGTTTCGAAAAATTACCGGTTACACAGTAATCGTTTTTATGCGACAATAAAAGGTCAAAAGTTAAAAAGTTAAGTCGGACCCAAAAAGTCAAAGGGTAAAATAGTCATTTAAAGTTCTGAAAATTGCCGGTGGTTACAAATTAAGAGTGGTTTTGTTGGTTTTTTTTGGTGAAAAAGAGTTTAGGTTAGACTAGGCACTATGGCGGTGTTATGGTTGAGTCTATGGTTAAGTCTATGGCACATTTTATAAAATAATGCTTGCTGGTCCGAATTTATTTTGAGTATTTAGGACACTTAAAAACGTTTTCATTAGCCGAGAAGGTAGTTTTTAGATAGCTCATTTCGAATAGATAAGTTTTCATATCTCGAACGCTAAAAACGGACTTCAAAACGGCCGAGTTATGGCAAAATGAATTTTGGAACACTTTTCGAAAAAATAACTTGTTAGCTTGGTAGGAATTGGAATATGGGTTTCGGACACTTTTGGGATGTTTTGAGCTTTTCAAACGTTGGCGAAACAAGTAATAACATTAGTAAATAAAGTAGGAACATTTAAAATGTCACAAACATAATATCGGGATTACTAAAATGGGAAACTTCTAAAAATGGTAACTTTTGGTATTATTAGCGAGACAGACTTAGAAAGTGGGCGTTTAGGTTTCACTAGTGTGATTAGGTAAAATGGAATCATCGTATAATAGGGGACGCTATTAATGTCCCGGAACTAAAAACTTTCCTAAAATAGAAACTTTCAAAAAATATTAACTTTCCAAAAATAGACTTTTTGTAAAACATGGCGTAACTTAAATGTAAACCTTATAATTTCGTAAAGACACGTTTTTACACAAATTAAAGCACAAACACTTATGGATGTCTATTTCCTTTATAAGCGTCGTATCCGATGTTTTGATATTTATTCTCGTTTCTGAAGCGCATCGTTTAATTAACTCGCGGTTAGAGTCGTTCGATATCGTTATACTCTTCGTTGAATTATTTGTTCACTCTTTGCTTAAGGTGAGTTCATAGCCCCACTGTTTACTCGTTTTGAATAAATGTTTTATAACTTAGGGTGAGAAACATTGCTTGCTTTTAAAATTGGACACAAGTACTATACGTGAGAATTTCCCTGTTTATGTTTGCCTAACTAGCGTTTAGACCACTATTGCCTGAATTATCATGAACCGTTAATTACCTTTAACCAACTGCTTGGTTAAGTGAGCGTGAGTGAATAAATAGATCTATTGAGACTAATAATCCCCATCCGGGTTTAATAATTCATACTGGTCGGGTACTTCACGAACTGTACAGGACAACGGATGTATATCATGTCGAAATTAGTTAGGTTATCTTTGGTAGGACACCTGTAAGGGAAAGTTGTACTTGGTATGTTATACGCTACTTTCGTTATTAGCCTCGGTGTCATGAGCTTAGCGCAACATAAATACCCTTTTATGTGAAGTTGTATCGGTTATAACTGTCGCATACGTTTTGAAATCTTGTGGTCCACTATAATAACGTTGAATTAAACCTATGATTTCACTCAACAATTATTGATGTTTTCAGCATGTCTTCTCAGGTGCTTAGCTTTAGATTCTCTGATGTGCTAAAGGAGTAACTCAATATGATATCCATCTTTGAAACTTTTCTTAGCATTCATACTCGTTGTCTTAAAACTTAATTACTCTTCCGCAATGTTTTAATTTCTTTTGAATCTTGTAAAAACTAATCATCTTTAATAATGCACAACGAGTTTATGATTTTCAAAACATCCATTAGTGGTTGTTCCCTTTGCCTTGAGTTTAATTTATTATGACATCACGCCCTCGAACACGTATTTCGTTCAGGCCCCATTTGGGGGTGTGACATCGTTTTAGGGACAAATATAGCAGGCGGGACAAACAATGACTCTCCCAGTCATACACACACACAACACTCTCTCACCTTATTCATACACGGTTTTGCCGGTAGAATCGGTGGGTGGATGTAGCGGTGGTGTGCCACATTAGTTGTTTGTAGTCGTATAGGTGGACAGTTGTGATCGGTCGGAGAGATTAAACATGCAAGTGGAGAGCTGAATGATGGATAGGTAGGAGAGATGAAACATGCAACGAGTTTGTCGTGTCTTGGTGTAAGTCGTATCTTTATGTGTGTCGTATGTCGATCAACAACATGCATGTAAGTGATTCATTTATTAGTTTTTCATTTCTTTGGTTATGTTCTTGCAGTTTTCCAGTCTATATAATAACTTGTTGCATGTGGTTGTTTGGCGGGTTTTTACTACGCACTTTAATCACAATTCTACTTGATGGGGGCTAAATTCTTAAAATTAGTAAATAAGGGGGGAATTTTTAGGATATGATATTTAATTAGGGAGGCCATTGTTGCGGGTTTTGTAACTCACAAAAGATTTACCAATCTCCTAAGCAAAGTACTCAATCATTGCATGTAGTATAGGCAAGACACGCAGGTGTTTGTTTATCGTCTCATAGTGGAATAGTTTGGGTAAGGCTCGAATTCGAATGACACTAAGGTCATAAGTTGAGAGAAGACTTGTTTTGTAGTTTATAAATGTTTTTTTAGAAAGCAAGTTAAATCTCGGGTTTTGAAAGGGTTTGTTTTAAACTAGATTAACTCTAAACCTAAATTTACAATCCACTCTAACTATGTGAAAACTCATATAGGTTAACAAATGTACTCACTTAATCATGCACTACTCATTTGTTCTCCTTAGTTTTCTCTTCCTAATCCTATTGCCCGTCACCCTTGCGGTGTAATGTGTAAGTATTTCCTAATTTATGAACGAGTTGCACGAACCCGCCATCTATGTAATACTCCGCTAAGACAATGTACAAGTAAGGCAATATGAAGACTATTACAGGGCTCCTAAGAGTGTATTACACGCATTCAAACATTTAAAAGGTAATCAACCATATTAGGGCAAGGTAGTATGAACGCTATTGTGATGGTATCCTTTCTACACAATCACGATTCCCTAGACGTCTTCGCAAGCAATTAATGTTAGGTTTAAAATAGGTCGACTTATATGGAATTACATTAGTTTAATATAGTCGTGTCGAATAAGGACTAGAAACATCAAGGTAGTATAGTTAGGTGATAGATAGGACTATATATAACCCATCCATACTTCTATAGAGGGGTGATAATTCATTATTGTATCTCACACAAGGTGTGTGTGTGTTTTTCTCTCCTCCCATCATACACATCTTTCTATTTTCTCTCATTCTCAATAATATGGCTACTTATTTATTTAATCCTCCCTGACCTCCAGATCATTCCTAATTAGTGATTTCTTATGGTTAACAAGTGGTACCAGATCCTAGGAGGAATTTGTGTTCGTTGTTTGCTTATTCATGGGATTTACGTAGCTTATTTATAAGCATTAAGCCCACGGTTTGGTTGGTTTTGGCTTATGTAATTCAAAGCTTGAAGCTTTCTCTCTTTTATGGTTTTTAGCTTGTTGTACCAAGGTTTAGTAACATTTTTATGCAACCAAACAGATTACAAAAGTTTCTTTAAAGTTTTTTTAGTTCGTGGGTTTATATAAAGGAGTGTTTGGTTTTCGCTTATTTCGCAAGAAATCTTGTAGCTTTTGATAAAACAACCCTTTATATGTATATTACTATCCATTTCAAAGCTTTCTTGGTGCTCAAACAACTTATTTGAAGACAAAAATCTAGGTTTAAGCTTGAAGGTTGCGGTTTGTGCAAAATGGATGAAGTTCGCGGTTTGTGTTTGAAGATTGTGGTTTGTGCACTTTTAGGTACTACGGTTTGTGTATGCGGTTTATGTCTGCAGTTTGTGTCACTACATGTGTTATCTTTATGTGGTTTATGACATTTAGACAAAAACAAACTATGGCCAAATCTTATGCATCCTGCGGTTTGTCAACCTAAAGGGTTCTGCGGTTTGCGCAACAAATCCTGCGGTTTGTGTTCTGCGGTTTGTGCAACAAATCCTGCGGTTTGTGTAACAAATCTTGCGGTTTGTATAACAAATCCTACGGTTTATGTACTGCAGTTTATGCAAAGAATCTTGAGGTTTGTGACACAGATTCATTTATGAGGTTTGTGACATATTATGAACAAAAACCATGCCAAAATTTTCAAAAATTCCGCGGAATATGTTTTACATACACCAAAGCGAAACACAACACTTAATCCTAAAATGATCCAATATAAGATTTACTAAAACGTCAAAACGACTACAGATTTGATTAAAAAGACAAGTGATCACGAAGTTTATTTGGTATCTCTTATTTCAGATTGTAGTGGGTCTCATGAAGGCATCTACTTATTTCATCATCTTCCTTCTACTTTCTACTTCTTTTCTATAAACCCCCTCTATCGATTGATGACTTGCTTGAACGTATAAAGCTTATGATTGAGACTTGGATTATCTAGTTACCAGCAGTCGGGGTGGTTGGTTGAAGACCTGGATAACTATCACTTAAAGGAGTTATGTTGTAGTACTCAATGTCGTACGCAGATACTTATACGGCCTATAATTAATTAGGTTGCATTCGGATTTCCCGAGACGATTTACTTGTTTGATTTAGATAATCAAACCATTCACTTAATGTGAGTTCATAACCCCACTTTTATACATTTACAATGATTTACAACTGTGGGGTAAGAAACATGCATGGTTTTACAATTAGACGCAAGTACACTTTAAAAAAAATTACGAGTTTGCTTAAGTAGCTATAACCCACTATGCCCATGAATCATGAACTGTTAATTATTAGATTGTAAGCGCAAATGTTATGAATAGATCTATTTGGGATTGACATCCCCGTTCGGGTGAGTAGCGCTCACTAGTTTCAGAGGTACCGAAACGACGAATGTATACCATGTCGGAACAATTTGGATGTTGCGGGTTGAACATCTACACGGGCACATTATTTTCATTAATTTGCATACATATATGTTGTAGCTTCACTGTCATGAGCTTAGTGCATTTCGTAATTACTTTTTTGATATTGTATTCATTACTTGTCATACACTTGGAAATCTTGCGGTCCTACTTTATACATAACTTAAACCTGTGAATTCACCAACTTTATGTTGACGTTTTAAAACATGTTTTTCTCAGGTCAATAAGGTACAAGACAAGGATACATTGGTGGTCGTTATTTTAAATGTCATTGCATAAAGATTTAGAAGCATTACATTTTGGGAATATTTGTTATGTTTTAAAATCTTTACTTTTACAAGTGACCATGTTAAGCCTTGAGCTTTTGTAACAAACAAGTTTATTAAATCCAATGTATCATTTTTAAACGACTCATTTAGAGGTCGTTCTCATATCTTGTGATATTGATCTATGAAGTAACACTCTCAGACCCATATTCCGCTGTGGCCCTATTTGGGGGTGTTACAATATATATCTGTTGTGTATATAAAACTGTATTGGATAATTCTTAAGTAGAATCATAAATCAAGAGGAAATTCAACAAGCTGATCATGAAGAGGCATGGGTTCCTAAGGCTGACAAAGTCAAGATCAGTACCACGAACATGAGGATTGATCCCACTATGACTCAGAAGGAAGAGACATACCAAGTCGTTCTAGACATCATCAACAACACTTCTTTCTACAAGGCCTTCCTTGCCATTATTGATGTGCAAGAAATTTTCATGCTGTAATTTTGGCATACAATTACCAAGATCAAGGAGTCTACATTCTATGAGTTTAAGCTACCAAACAAGAAATGTCGATTTGATGTTGAAGTGTTCCACAAGGCTCTCGACATCTACCTAAGAGTTTAGGGAAAATAATTCATTAATCCTCCATCTGAAGAAGAATTGCTTACCTTTCTCATTTGACTCAGATACAAGGGAGAATTGATTCATATGCCAAAAATGCTCATTTATCATATGCACCAACCTTGGAGAACCTTAGCATCCATCATCAACAAGTTCCTTTCAGGGAAGACATTTACCAATGACAGACTTTGTCAATCTAGAGTTGCAATAATCTGGGGTATGTTCCACAAGAAGAACGTAGACTTTGCTAAGTTGATTTGGGAGGATTTTTCATATCAGATTGACAACAAGCAATTGAAGAAAGGCAGACGTAAAATCATACCTTACCCCAGATTTACTAAAATCATCATCAACCATTTCCTCTTCATTCATAAATCCATTCCTAAAGGACCATCCTCTGGTCTTAATACAATCAAGGATGATGGTGTGCTGAGCCGAATGAAGTTTGTCAGAATTGGAGAAGACGTTCAAAAATATGGAAAAGCCATTCCGAACACGATGCTGATTGATGCAATCAAGCAATCAAAAGCTTATAAAGCATTCATTGGCTACTCCACAGGCTTGGTACCACCAAAGAAAACCAGAGCTAACGGTTCAAAAGGCAAGCAGCAAGAAGTCACTAGAAAGAAGAAAACCATGATCACTATTGATCACAACTGATGTGTCATTGTATATGTGTTATTTATGATTATCAGGTTTTACATTTATATTTAGCCGACTAACCTAAAGACAACACTTTAACGGGTAGAGTACCTGGTCAAGATGTAGCTTCGCGGTAAGTAGGGTGTCGAACACTAAGAGTTTGAGTTAACCTATTATTCTATCAGTATTTTATTCTATCTAGATTAGTCTAATTACTGGTTAAACCTATGCTATACATATTTACTAGAGGTAAAAGGGGAGTTTTCAGCCTGAGAGACTGGCACAGGTTTGATTAATCTGATTAAATGCTGGTTTGATTAATTAGTGCAATGGCTGCTTATCTCGAGGCGGCATGATGCGTAAAGTTTTATACACGTATAATGATATAAGAGATATGAAAATTACCAAACTACCCTTGAGGACAAAGGAGGAAAGGAAAATTCTCACAATTATATATAATAATACGTATATTTACCGGTAAGTGATTACCGGGTCGTATTCCTCGATGATTTATGAAATTAAGACCACGTTTCTTGTTTGGACAATGATTTGAATTGGTTCAGAGATGATTTGTTTTCTAAAATCCTAAAAGTGAGCAAATTAAAGGACAATTAAACCTAACTTTAATAACGAGAAATTAAACTTTAACTTAAAACGCAAAACGGGAACCCTAAATGGTGAATAGAAACCCTAAATTTCCAAAATTAAACCTAAATTGAATTTTTCTCTTTTAATAGACTCTAATTGACTAAAAAGTAAGTTTAAAGAAAACTAGAACAAAAACGGAGTTGAATTGAGCTTAAAAACACGAAAAACGTGAACGGAAACGAATCCCGTTCTTTAAAAATTGAAATTTTGAAATTTTAACCCTATGGAAGCAAAACTAATTTTCCTAGAAACTATATGATAAAAGAAAATTTTCTAAAAAAGAATTATATTTTTTTTGATTATTTTTCTATTTTTTATGAATTTTTAAAGTTTTAAATAAAAATAAATGTTTAAAAATACTAAACTAGTTATAAAAATTCTGAAAAAATTATAGAAAATAGCTTGAACTAAGAGGGACCTAGGAAAAATAGGATTGTGATCTCATTTTTATTTATTATGCAATATGTCATGTTTGCATTTGATGTTTGTATGAAATCTAAGTGTATTATATTTTTGTGATTTTTGAGAAAAATGCCACCAAAAAGAAGAACCACAAGGGCAACACCCGCCACCACAACCGCTCCTACCACAACTGTCACTAATGCTCAACTCCAAGCTTTAATTGATCAAGGCGTTGCTGCTGCTCTAGCAGAACGCGATGCAAGCAGGAGCAGAGATATTCCGCTGCGACCCATTTTGGGGGTGTTACAGATTGGCATCAAGAGCCTAGGTTATAGAGAACCAGGTCAAATGTTTTTACTTGGACTATAACCATTTTCAAACATTGCATCATACAAAAGTTTTTCACGGGACACATACACTATTGAGTTGCATTTATTAATTATACTAAATGCTTACGTAATTTATATACGTACATACCTTATCATATATACCTACCCTACCTTACGTATATTTGACACTTGTTTATATAAGAGTTATTATATAAATACTAGAACATTCTTAAAGACAAAGTATACTATAAACTTGTATGTCCTAAACATTAATCTATCTTATATGACATATACCATCATTCATTCATAACATCATTCATGTATACCACCAATCATTCATACCATCATCCATTCATACCATGATGCATTCCATTTCGCCATGTCGCATTTTCATCACTGCCATGTGTGCATATTCATTCACCATGCATCATCGTACATCGTGTGTACCTTTCATACTGCACGCATCCTGCATGGTTTCATATAAAGACTATTTATATAAACTCTTGCTTGTGCAGGTTATGGCTGCATCCAATATTCCCGTCTCTGCTGAGGAGAATCTTGGGGACCCGATCGATATGATATCATTCACCCCAGAGGCTGGCGCTGCAGGTTGCTTTTCCTGTAGCGGGCATTGTGAGGACACAGCCCAACAAGGGGGGCTATACGGGCTTGACAAGAGCATTTATTAGGAGTGCCCATATAGGTGGAGCTGACGGCTATAAGATTTAGGGCAGGGACATTGCTGAAGCAGAAATGCTTCATTGCGTGCTAGGATTAAGGACTACAGAGCAATCAAGAAGATTACTTCGTAACTTGAGAGACAGGTCGTGTTATGATTGAGCAGCAGTTGGCTGCAGTTCAGGAGTCCCAGCGTCAGGACCGAGAGGGAGGGGGGGATCTTTAGGGAAACTCAAGGAGCTCGTGACCACTCAGTCGAACGGCATCATGTATCTTGCTTCTGATCTATGTAACTGGCTTGTATGGAGATTTTTAGTGTTAAGAAAACATGTAGTCTTTTGGTGGGAAAGAAACAATGAACCCAATTATCTATCAAATTATGTTATTTATGAAAACTTCGTCATTTTATTTCAACTCTTATTATCCATGCCAAACCGCTTACAAAAAACATTATGATTTATTGAAACGTATTACTGTCACTCAAATAAACTATTTCGTTGTCTCTTATAAACTGCCTTCCATGGGACAAATTGTAAAATAAAAAACTATTTTGTGATAGATTCGTACACAATTTGTTATCACAACATATATAATCTCTTACTATTACAATATGAACTGACACGTGATTCCTTGAAGTTTATTTTGATACACCTCATGAATAATGTTAGTATTTTCTCTTTAACAAAGTCGATGTCAATAACAAAATACCTTTACTATCGATTGATAAAACTATCATTTATAATCATCTTTACGATCATTGACAAATTATCTTACCAATCGTTTAGTAAACTAACATTTTATAAACTATTCTCAATTATTTCACAAATACCTTATAAATTACCTTCTTGACATCTTATATACTATTTTGCAATTATCTTAAAAAAAACTACGTTACTATCACTTTATGAAGTATCTTGTTCTTACCTTATGAAACCATTTCTCACCACATAAATTATTTTATTATCAACTCATAAGTCATTTAGCTATCGTCTTGAAAACCATCATACGATTTCTTGCAAACCATTTTATTGTCATCCTATCCAACAAACCTATGCTTCACACATTGTTGAATCATTTTTTCATTCTTATAAAACTCTTTGATACTTCTTTATACATAACAATTTTGACAAAAATGAGCATCGCATCGTTAGACTCTAATATTTATTATCTATGATCACCTATGTATAATTCAGGAAGGACTATGCCATGCTGAGAGTAGTCACCATGTAACATTTGTAAATAAATCCATTTTTACTTACATCCTTGAAAAAAAAGGGTTTTGTGTGCGTATTCGTAAAACGCGTTTACTTTGGAAAAACCAAATTAGTAACCATAGCACACCAAGCCAGCACCATTTACTCTATTTACTATAAGTTGAACATTCACCTTTATCCAAATCCTAAGTAAAAAAGCGAGTAAACATCACTGGTCGAGCTTGGGAACAAACTCGCTATCAAATTTGCTCGCCATTAGAGAATTTACAAAACTCATCCATTCAACATCAACCTATGCCATATAATGTAGTTTCAAGTCATTAATTGGTATGGATTGCTTGTCAAAATATCATGCCATGATAGCTTATGCCGAGAAGATCGTTCGTATTCCATGGGGAAATGAAACATTAATTGTTCGTAGTGACGGAAGCGACAACGGACATGGGTCCCGATTAAACATCATCTCGTATACCAAAACCCAAGGGTACTTGCTAAAAGTTACCATGTTTTTAGGCACTATCTATTACCATAAAGGAGGCCGAAGACAATTCGAAACGAGTAGGGCTTCCTAAACGAATTGAGGACGTACCAATCGTTCTGGAATTTTTCAAAGTAATTCCCGAGGGAATTTGTTCGGGTATTTCACAGCCCGTCAAGTGAGATTTTGTATCGATTTGATTCTAGTGATGACCTATAGCACGGGCGCCTCCCACCCCCCACCCCCCCGTATCATTTAGCACCGTCCGAGATGAAAGATTTGTCGAATAACTGTAGGTAAATTTCCAACATGGGCTTCATAAGTCCAGATCTCTCACCTGGAGGTGCTCTGGTCTTATTGTCAAAAAGAAGGACTGATCATTTCAAATGTGCATCATAACTATTGAGAATAAACAAGCCGACGGTAATAGAATAGTATCCTACTCACAAGGATCGTCGATTAACTTTGTATCATGGATCCAGGGTGTTTATTCTAAGTTAGACTTGCGATCAGGTTATCATCAGCTTCGAGTACATGAAGAGGATATTCCAAAGACGGCATTCAGAACTCGGTATGGTCATTACGAGTTCCATGTTATGCCATTTGTTTGACAACGCACCGGCGGTATTTATGGATCTTATGAATCGGTGTAGAAAAACATATTTAGATAAGTTTTGCTTGTCTTTATTGACGCTTTACATTAAGAAAAAGAAGGAACAAGAAGAAACATCTTAGGTATTCTGGAGTTACTTAAGGAAAGAAGTCTCATTGACTAAAATTCTCTATAATGAGAAGAATTTTGGGAATTCCCAAGGTATTATTTCTCGCCACGTGATTGACCGTCAGCATCTCATGAGGATCCCGCAAGATCAATCCTAAAGATGGGCATTTCTAAGACTCCAACGAAGATAGTCATTTTTAGGTCCTTGCTGGATACTACCGAGATTTTATTGAAAGTTGTTCAAAAATCCCTAAGCAATGATCAAACACTTACCAGAGAAAGTTGAATGTGAATGGGGGTGACAAGCAAGAAGCACTTTCTCAGACATTTGAAATAGTTGGTATGCGCACCTATCTTAGCTCTCCCTCAAGGAGCTGAGAACTTCATTGTTTATTGTGATACGTCACATAAAGGATTTGGAGCGGTTATTGATGCCAAAAACAAGATAGGTGATGCTTACGCATCACGACAGTAGAAGATTCATGAGAAGAATTATACTACTCATGATTTGGAATTTGGTGCAGTGGTGTTTACTCTAAAGATTTGGAGGCACAACTTGTTATGAGGTACCAAGTGTACGACGTTACAGATCCATAGAGTCTACAATATCACATGCTTGCAAAAGGAGTTGAATATGAGGCAACGTCGTTGGTTAGAGTTGCTCAGCGATTATGATTGTGAGATTCGTTATCACCCGGGAAAAGCGAATGTTGTTGGGGTGTTCCGATGCTTCGAGCAGGAAAGATGGCGAATTAAACGATTAAGAGTTCCGAGTCTTGATTGTGACTATTTGGTTTTGGATTTTCCCCAAACAAATCTTGAATGCTCAGACAAAAGCACAGAAACCAGAGAATCTTAAGAACGAAGATGTAGGGGGTATGATCAGGAAGGATATACCAAAAGAAAAGTTGGAACCCCGCACCGACAGAACCCTATGCTTAAACAACAGGAGTTGGTTTCCAGGTTATGGTGACTTGAGGACTGCAATCATGCACGAGTCCTACAAATCAAAATTAATCCTATCCAATCGGGTTTGACAGAATGTCACTGACATTGAAGAAGCTATATGGGGCCCAATATAATAGCCGTCATCGCCACTATGTTAGCAATTGCTTGACATATATGCTTGGGTCAAGGCCGAACTCAAAGGCAGAGGGTTGTTGATAACAACCCGGATTACACTTAATGGAGCGGGAATAATAAAATTGGATTTTGGCACAAAGCTTCTTAAGTCGTCGCAAGGTTATGACTCATTTGGGTGATTGTTAACCGACTTGCTAGTATGCAATCATTATGATAAAGAGAGGTCCTGTGGATTCCATGGAACGCGAAGACAAATTTCAAAGAAGTACCATATCTTTTTTGATAAACCCGTACCTCGTAAGAGTTGCGACTTGAGCTTGAGGATAGCTCTTCTAACGTGGTGGAGACTGGAATATTTCGTACCCCCCCCTTATTTTCAGGTTATTTACGACCTTAATTAATTCTAATATTTATTTTTAGAGTTTTACGCGTTCGCTTTTAATTATTATCGTATAGTTAAATCGCGTAAACTAAAAATCAACATTCAACGTAAACGGACACCAAACAAATTAAAGTTTACATCAAACAAGTGTTATATGATTATTAGGAGTATAATTTATAACTTTTCATAATTTATTTTTGTTGGTTACGTAAAACGCTTACGTTTCGCAATAAATTACATTCGGACATACCCGGAAGCACCAATACCCATCTACACTCAAACAAATACCCACTTTTATACCCAATACACAAAAATTAATTCATTTTATCATGTTATACTACATATGGCCGGATATGAAGTGTTTATACAAGAAATAAATACAAAACTCCCACTAACTCCTATTTTACACATGTTAAACCTTACACTTATGTACCCTAAATCCCACTCTTCCATAAATTGGCTTGTCATTGTACCCTAGACCCTCATTTCAGCCAAGTATTGACATAGGGAGGAGGAGAAGCCTCTTACACCTTGTACTCAAACCACTAGCATCCCATGGTTTCATTTCAAGTGGTTTAAGGTTTCCAAGATGCCATAAAAGGAAAGTCTTATGTACAATTACACCTACACTTCACTCTTGCAAGTAAACTAAACTATAAACTCTCTCTTACCAACCAAAACCCTTGGCCACCTTAAAGCATTTAGGCTTCATTTTAATTTTGTATCCAGGCATTCCAAGTGTTCAAGTGTTCATTTTAAGATCATTAAGGTTAAACTAAGGTTATTTCAAAGCTTGGATTCGGGTTTAACAAGGATTTATCAGAAAAAATTATTTAGGGTTTGATTTATTAGGGTTTTGATTTGGAAGCTTGGTAATCCATTAGGGCCGGATATGTATGTATGCACACTTAATACATTTTAAAAATCACACTAATATGTTTCCTAACTCAACCAAGGACACATTAGAGCAAGTTTCTAGTAATTGTCAAGTCAATGGTACTCCCTCCCCCTCACACATGCATCTCTCTCCTCCTAGGGAGGAGGAGAGCTCTTACATCTTGTACCTTAACCCCACATCTCAACCATGGTTATTTTAAGGTAGGTTAAGCACTAACTCTTGTTATATAAGGAAGTAACCATGCACTCTCTCATTCACTAGCAAATAATCAAAGCAAAAACCCTCTCCTTTTCATTAAAAACCCACGGCATCTTTTAATTGTCTAGGGTTTTCCTAATCTTTGATTTCTAGCAAGGATACAAGTGTTCAAGACTTATTATTATTCATATCTAAGATCATTCAAGGTGTTTTGGAAGCTCGGGTTTGTGATTTAACAAGATCATACAAGAAACTAATTAGGGTTTTCCTAATTAGGGTTTGATCTTGTGGTTGGTTTATTGGGTTTAAGCTTAAGTGTAAGCTTGTGTTCTTCGATCCTCTACATTTCCATAAGGTCTATTTAAAGTTTAAACATTCCATTCATTCATTAAATTATGTACATGCTTGCTTATATATGTTAATCACCACCTAGCTTATTTTCATGAAATTGTGAGATATCACAAGGACATGGAGTTCATTTGAACAAGTGTCATGGACATTTAGAGGACTTAATACATGTAAGATACACGGTATAATACTTGGTAAAATAATGGTGCAAGGTTCTTAAACAAAAGTGATTATAAAACTAACTCTATTAATTAAAAACCCTAAATAACTTTTGTATACCTACTGTTGGAAATCGTCTCCTAAACCATACATTTTATATTTTATAAAAATAGTACTCTTCACAAGGATCGTAAGCATGTAAGGAACTCGAAAAACGGAATTATAACGAACAAGTTACGAATTTTACAAGTTATATATAATTAACTATATAAAAACAGTTTTTATGAACTGTTATGAACAGTAAATGTTACTGTTCATCAGAGGTCTAATTTTTATAAATATGATATTTTGATAAATTTTCTTAATACGAAGTCGTGGACATAAGCAACGTATAAATCGAAGTTAAAACGATAAAAATATGAGGTTTTAAAATCGCGCGCACTATTTTTACTTTTATACATTCTTTTTATAAAACAATTAAATTAATAATGAAATATTATTATGTAACCAATAAAAACATTAAATCATATATTTTTACAAATGATGCATTGGTAGATAAAAATAACATTTTTCTTTAAAAGCTATGTTCATCAAGGTAAAAAATCCCTTAAATCTAATATTTTAATATGACCTTAATACAAAACCCAACGACAATAAAGAACTCGAAAAACGGAATTATAACGAGCAAGTTACGCAATTTACAAGTTATACATAATTAATTCTATAAAAACAATTTTTATAAACTGTTGTGAATAGTAAATACTACTGTTCACCAGGGATTTAAATTTTATAAATATAATATTTTGATAAATCATTTTAATACGGAGACGTGGACATAAGAAACGAATAAATCGATGAACGATAAAGATTATGAATGTTTTAACTCGCGCAGCTTTACTTTTATTTTTATACAATCTTTTATGAAATAATTAATTTAATAATGAAATATCATTATTAAATCATACATTTTACAAATGATACATTAGTAAATAAAAATAATATTTTCTTTACAAGTACAAGTATATATGCTTTAATTTAATAAAGTACGAGTTAATTATTGTTTTAACTTTTAAAGAATTAATAAAAAATATAAATTAGGAGGTGGGTAACTATCGACATGTTATGATGTTTTAATTATTAGAAATTTCTTTATACCTATTCGACCTATAATTAATTAGGTTCCATTCAAATTGCCGAGGCGATTCACTTACTTGATTTAGCTAATCAATCATTCACTTACGGTGAGTTCATAGCCCCGCTTTTTTACATTTACATTGTTTTTACATACTTTGGGGTCGAGATAACATGCATCATTTTACATTGTGGCAAGTACACTTTTAAACATATTACGAGTTGGCCTGAGTAGCGAAACCAACTATTGCCCACTATCATGAACTATCAATTGCTAGTTAGCGAGCGCGAATGTTATGAATAGATCTATTTGGGATTGACATCCCTGTTCGGGTGAGTAGCCTCATCTGTTTCGGAGGTACTGAAACAACGAACGTATACATGTCGGAATAATTTGGATGTTGCGGGTTGAACATCTACATGGGCACATTTAGTGCATTAAATTGCATACATATATGTCGAGCTTCGGTGTCATGAACTTAGTGCACTCGTAATTACTTTTAAGATATTGTATGTGTTACATGTCTTACATTGGAAATCTTGTGGTCTTTTAGTATTCATTTACTAAAACCTGTGTATTCACCCAACTTTATGTGTGTTTTAAAGCATGTTTTTCTCAGGTCAATAAGGTTACGAGAAACAAGGATACATTGGTGGTCATCATTTTGGAGTCATTAATATATAGACTTTGGGATGCATTACATGTGGAATAATTGTTTGTCTTAAAATCTTTACTTTTCATGGATGAACTATTTAAGCTTCGGCTATTGTAACAAACAAGTCTATTTAAGCCAATGTATCAATTTTAACGACTCATATAGAGGTCGTTCTCATATCTTGTGCTATTGATCTATGAAGTAACACTCGCCAACCCATATTTCCGCTGCGACCCATTTTGGGGGTGTTACACCATTCACCCATATGATCGACAAATTCTTGTATGTTTTAAAAGTACAGACTGCAGACTTTCTATGTTAGCTATTCTTGTATGATAGTAATACTTTCAAAAAAGATTTGCACATTCTGGAATGGTACTTTTAGAGGTTATCATTTGAGCATGTTAATGTATGAACCTTAGTAGTATCTCTATTCTTTATTATGCTATCTGTTGAAAAATCCATTTTTACAGCCAATTGACGTGGAGACTCATAATTTAGGCGAAAAAAGTACATGTTTGTATATCAACGGTTTGCCCCTACTACTGAATCATCGCATTGACATATAACTAAATAAAAAAACTAAAATAGTTACACCATATGGCCGTGTTTGGGATTGGTCACCAAATCTGCTTATTTGCTCATTTATTTAGAGCTTTGTATAATAAGAATTAAAATACAATATATGACCCACCAACATATCAACATAACCTATGCAACCCATCAATAGCAGGCTACAAAGCCGCAACCAGCAGCCACCCCTTCACTAACAAAGGACGGACTTACGCACACCAAAAATTCAGTCACCTTCAAAATTGCCCCACATTTAAAGCTAAGGGGGTATTTGTTTCGGCTTATATAGTCGGCTTATGGCTTATTTTGTCTTGGGCTTATGTTTCATAAGCTCACTTTATCTGGCTTATTTTCAAACTTTTCTAAAAAAACAAAAAATTTCAAAAAGAAATAGAAGCTTGCAAATTATTGGATACAAAGTTACCTCTTTGTGTTCAATTGTATGTCATAATTCAAGGTTGTTCATTTTTCCGCTAAACATCTGCACATTAATTTATTTAAGCCATGAGAAACATGAAAGCCAAAAATCTGAGTTGTAATCAATTAATTAAAAGACATGAAAAATATGAAAAGTTCTTACCTCTTTGCATTTTTTTGGCGGACCATTTCCTGCTAACCTTGATTCCTGGTATCACCATTCATCACTAACACCGTAATCATTCTTTTCTTTCTCTTTTTCGTAATAACAAATTAAAGATAAAATATAAATTTAAAACTTGAACTACCATAAACTACAACCTCACAACGACATAATCAACCTGTTTTGGTGATTTCTGAGCCCGCAGTTCTCTCACCAATACCAAAAATTCCTACAGTAACTTCGACAACAACTCATCCTCCTCCTCACTATGTCTCTACTATATCACATGTACTACAACAAACAACAACACCAATCCCTACACCACCAATTACCACTGTAGCTCCTACTGTTACAATGATTCCAGGTCCACTCCCTGCTATCATTGAAAGAGAATATGTCTTGGAGAAAGATGTTCAAGAGCTCAAAGAGGTTGACCATACAACAACACACTTTGCTTCACTAAGATTTGAAACACTGTTAGTTGTAAATGCATATCTTGGATCCAGTCTGGGAGATGCACGTTAAAAGGTGCTTCAGAAACATACTGAACAACTTATAAAGCAATATCCTCAGCAAGTTAATTACAAGGATGTCATTGAAGAGTCAGTGCAAGAAAACGTTATTAATAAGGTCAAGAATCTATTGCCAAATTTTCTACCAAAGGCAGTATCTGATTTTGCTACTTCGGTAATTCAAAGCACTATAAAGAAAGCACTTGAGAAGACTCCAACAATACTAGCTCAATCTTCCTCTCAAGCTTAATCTTATCTCAAGGCAACAGACGATTCTTTTTGAAAAGATAGACAAAAGTCGCTTCTATCTGACACATGATAAGCATCAAGCCTTATTTGATGCTCTATTTAATTCATTGTGTCTTGATGATGTTATTGCACGTGGTCAAGCGGATCCAGAGAAAATTCTCAGAAAAAGAGATCATGATGGTGATGATAAAGACGAAGACCCTTCTGGTGGACCAAACCAGGGTAAGAAGACCAAGAGGAGAAGAACCAAAGAGTTAGATTCATTCAAGAAGACATCCACCATTGATGCAAGGGTCGTAAAGGAATTCAGCAAGAAGTTTTACAACTCCCTAGGCAGTGTACCTAATCATTGCAGTATAGTATAGGCAAGACTCGGGGGTTGTTATCGTTCTCTAGGAGAATAAGTTGGGAAGGCTTGATCACGGTCTAACGGAATTCTAGAGATTGAGAGAAGATTCTTTTTGTATTTTATATTTATAAGAAAGCAGGTAAATCAATGGTTTGAGAGGTTGGTTTGATTAACTAATAATTAAACTAATTATAATCTATGCTACTCGTGATAACTTTATGATAAACAAATGTATTTACCTAATCATGCACTACTCCTCAGATTGCTTCTCCTAGATCTGTTGCTTTGTCACACTTGTGATGATCTGTGTAAGTATTTCCTAGGTCATGTACGGATTACACGAACCCGTCGTCTATTTAATATTCCATTAAGGCAACACACAAGTAAGGTAGTATAAAGACTATTACAAGGCCCCTAAGAGTATATTAAATGCATGTGAAATATCTTAAGAGGGATCAACCATATAATGGGTAAGGTAGTATGAAGACTGTTACCGATGGTATCCTTTCTACACACTCGCATTTCCCTAGAGATGTCAACAGCGATACAGACAAAATCTGGTTTTCTAAAGCCGAACACGCACATTCATCAACAAGAAGCAACATCAAAAGGATCTATAACCTAAGTTTCATGCAATCATAGATAAATACAAAGGAGTGTTTAGCCTCGAATGTTATAAAGAAAGCAAGAAGATAAATCAATCAAACAACACATAGACATATTGAATGATTAATGAAAAATAACCTTAGTTGATTAAAACATGGATTCAAGGTAGTACAATAGGGTTTTGAGGCCCTAAAAACGACCTACAAAGCTGCTAGAATGACTAGGGTTTGTCTCCCTAGGTTTATACAAAGTTACACACTTAAAACCCTAAAAACGGTTTTATATTTATAGAGAGACGGTGTCGCTTAGAAATCCTGACGCCGTCGCCACGTTGATGATTCTAGATCCTCTTAAAGTCGGCCACGTCCTGACGCCGTAGTGAAATTCCTGACGTCGTCACCATATAGATCACGACGGCGTCGCTTTATGCCTGCGACGCCGTCTCCACGCACTCTATGCATAAATCTTCAAGAGATTTGGTGTAGGTCCGTAATCTTGTCTGATTCTTCTCTAAATGAGCCCAAGTCACGTGTATTTCCTCCAAAAGCCATCCAAGTGCTAAAAACTTGAAAACAAATGATTAAGCATGTAATCTGGGCATATTTACATGATTTATGGGGTTAAATGACCCCGAAAAAGTGTATAAAATGACACCTCATCAAATACCACTACACTTGGGATTTGCTTGTCCTCAAGCAAATGGGTTTTTCTACCTAGACAATAGCAATATTAGGGTCATTTAACCTACTCTTTAAAAGCATTTTTCAACACAACCTTCTAGATCTCGTAATTAAAAGCACGAAAAGCATATATTAGCACCTCACATAAGTGTTTGGGATTCTTTATTTCTCTCGGTTGTATAATAAATTATAACATAATGAGGAAACAAAAAATCAACACTCATTACCTGTCATAGCATATAAATTACCATAGGCTTAGTAAATGATCAAACCTCCACCGCTAGGCGCAAGTATTATTCATTACTGTCTAAAAGGTCTTTTAAAGGGTTGTGAGGTGTAGGTGTAAGATAACATTAACGGAAACGAAAACGGAAACAAAAACAGATGGGATACATTTGGGGAGTGACTTTTTGGGTGAATTTAGGGTGAAAGGGTTAGCTAATTATTTATAAGAATACATGTTGGTTTGGTTGCTAAGCCAAAGACTCGAACAAGATATACAAACTCTACAAAACTCCACATACATCTCTTTCATTTTCTTTTCTTGACTCTGTTATAAACATAACATAAGCAAATGGCAGCCCGTACATTTTTTTCACTCTTTTTTTTATATATATTTTTTCGTACACTTTTGCCCTGCCATTGCTTAAACATATAATACATCATAGGAGTTTATAGATACACCCCTACACTTGAACTTTTACATACTCGATTATTTACAATCTAACTAATGACCCAATTTGAGGTGGATCAACATAACATGGAGCTTATTGAGCTCTATTAGGGGTAATAAATTACTTCTTCCCCAATTCTTCATAACATGAATACTACCATGAATCCCAATTGTCCTAAAATTGTATTTACAAGGATAAGGACTTAGCAACCGTATACTCAAATAATTAACTTGGGTTAAAAATGTACTAAAAGTGAGTACATACAAGGTAGGCTAAGGCGATTTGGGTGTGACAATTAGTTTATGGGTGAGCATGCTCTTCATTAATAGTCTAGCTTAACCAGAAAATTACGAGAACCGTGAAAAAGAATAGGCTCGGAGAGTTGTACTAGGGGTATCCTGCATTAAAAATGAGTGCATGGCAAGGGTGTGGGATAGTTATATGATCGGTATGACCATAATAACAATTACAGGTTTTAAAACATGGGTTAATCCTAGTGCTTCTTATCTAGCAAATCCTAATACTTACTATGCAGTCTCGGGATGCATCACAAAAACAAGTTCTAGAATTTAATATACTACCGGTACACTCATATAATTTTAATATCGATACCAATGCTCCAGAAAAGGCGACAAAGACCATGCATACACATCTGTAACGACGGAATAGACACATATGACTGCATTCAAACCTTAACTCGAGAAAGCTAAATGTACAAATTATCTTGGGTATCAATAATGGATACCCGAATTCCTAAATATCTAAAGGAAAACCTCACATTTTGGGCTAGAATTTTGAGGGTTTTTGTGCTAGTCATACACATTCCTATCCATGAGACGCTATTAATACTTGGTTTTCTTTAGTATGTGTCATAAAATATTATAAATTTTGGTCAAAATTACCTTTTTATGCTATGTTTCGATATATTACCCATTATTTTAAGGAACAAGCAAATGGCAAATAAAGAATAGTTTCTAAGGCTTATTTTCCCGCCTATACTTAAGTTGAACATTATCCCTAATGTTCTATAGAATTACCCGTATAAACGAATAAAGGGAAAAGAAAACAAGTAAAAGAAACTAGTACTCCCCTGGTTTGCTCAATAATAGAGAAGAAACATGAGATAACTGGTTAAATCGTCCTCCAAGAATCGTCTAATGAAACTTCCTAAGAACTTCCAAGCTTCTTCTTATCAAATATAACCTGTAATCAAAGACAAAGACAACTACACCAAGCATAAAATCGGCGGGATAGATATAAATACAATAAGAGTTTAGGGTTTTGACTCTATGAAAGCAGTAAAGATAGGATGAAAGTAATGATGTAATCATAGGTTTATGCAGGTTTATAAAAGAATTACAAATTTTAAATATTTCACATTTTATTTTTCAGAAATACTTGAAAAAATTCGAATTTTTACATTGCTGGAGACGCGACGCCGTCGGGTGTTAATCCCGACGCCGTCTCCAGGCACTGTGAAAAAATCTTCTTCATTTTTAATGAGAAATTTCCTGCACGCAATTTTATTAGTTAAATCTGAAGAAAGCACTGCATAAAAACCTGGACTTAATCATTACAATCATATGACTCGAAACTAACGCGAATTAATCTAAACAATTTATTTTAAATGTTTGAATTTGGTTCTTATAAACCAGAGATATTCCCCTACACTTATTTTGTTGCAAAATACCTTTAATTGCAAATAAGACGAAGTTACAAACAAACAAAGCATGATTACAAAGTGATTCAAACATAAAAGAATAAATGAAAAGAATTAAAACACATGACACTCCTAATATGCGAGAAAAGTAAATATTGGGTTGCCTCCCAAGAAGCGCTTTTCTTTATTTATGAGTATTGTAGCTAGACTCGAAGTCACAAGTCCTTACGTGACTTAATGAATGCTCACGTGTCCACGAATGAGCCATTCTTTCATACTTTCATCCACTTGGTATTCGGGACCTAGGTTCAAACAATTCTTGTACATAAATTTGTTCTTTTCATACGCATTCTTGAACCCGTTGGTTAGATCTCTTTGACTCAGCACAAGGATGGGAGGAATCTTACTCCATGAAACGTGCCCTTGACGTTTAAACCTAAGTATAGTGGGGGGTATTTGGAATGTGTAATTATTAAAGATCCTATTGAAAGACATTAATCCCTTAGCGCAATCATATTCGAGTTTAGTGATTTTCCTAAAGGGTTTGCCTATCACAACTTCAGCTTTATTTATTAGGATAAACTCTCCTAAGTCTTTCAAGACCATAAAATCCATAATGTAGGTGAAGCTGCCTACAAACATGTAGACGTCCCTAACAATGGATACTAAGGTTTTCCCTGTACTTTCTAATTCTTCTACCATTATAGTGTTGTAGGCTTTACGCGTGATAATGTTTATTGGTAAGAAGGGGTCAAAGTAGGCGACAAACTTCCTAAATACGATCATACATTGGAATGCCAGGTCATCCCCATCGAAACTATTAATTGCCCTTTCACGGTGTAGCATTCCAACATTCTCGTATTCAATCAATTCATTAAGCACTTCACCGTCATCCGATTCATTATCTGAATGAGGAAAAGGAGAGACAAGAGGTATGTCTACCGATTCGTCATCAGACTCAAGGTCATTCATATCAGTCTCATTAGGATGATTGGCGAAGTTGTTAAGAAATTGTTCAATACTCTCCAAGCGAGAGTCGACAAAGGCCGAAATAATCTGTAGCTCATGGAGCTCTTGGACGGCTCTTGCGCGCAGCGCGGCTGTTAAGACAGGGTGATTATTGGGTGGTGGGTTCGGGTTCTCCATAGCGAAGAATGGAATAGTCAATGAAATTACCAACAAACGCACAAAGAAAAGATAGACTACAAGAAAGCTAATATACGGAATTAAAATCTCACTTGAAAGGATTCAAGTGAGTAGAACTAAGTTAAACTATGATTGAAACCTAAGTTATCCTGATGTGTCGTTGTGTGGTTGTAATTTATGTTTTAAGTTTTAAATTTATATTTTGCCGACTTTACCAAACATAACACTTTCACGGGCAGTGTACCCGGTCGATGGGAGTTTCGTGGTAAGTAGGGTGTCGATCACTAAGAGCAAGAAACAATCTTTCAATTTATTAATATTTTGGTTATATAAACTAAGTTAATTCTATTCTATGTTAAACCTATGTTAATCTTAAATCTAACAGATACGGGGTTTTCAGCCTGAGAGACTGGCACGGGTTTTGTGGTGACTAAAATCAACTTAAGACACTAAAACACACGCAAGCAAATTGACATAAGATAAAAGAGCGGTCTAGCCAAATATAAGAAAACTGTATTAACCATTATTAATCCAATTAGAATGCAAGTTTGTTTATTTTGTGCAATGATTACTTATCTCGAAGCGGCATATCATTCTTAAGACTTAGGCGGTACTTCTTCCTAAGACCTAGATACGAATAATTCTGTCACAATTAAACGTATCCGCATAAAGTATCCTTATTTGCTGATTATAATCTATCTTAGGGATTAAAGCAATGGTGATCTTGTTAAACCCTAGCTCATAGAGGCTTTACCCATTTACAGCTTAAAGGCAATTCATACACTAGTAGTCCACTAACCAAGTCTTTACCAATTAATTAAAAACGTACTCGTTGTTCCCAAGGGTCACCTGTCGGTCCAACTAAGCTCATAATCTAAGGGAAAAGATAGGTTATTATTCGTGATCCTATTGGTCTAGATGTATAAATCACTATATGGAGAGCCATCCCGGCATCTAGATTACTTGGTCCGTATCACTAGATCCAGTTGAATGATAGGTCGCATACAAAAGCACGTAAACAAGTGTAAACTGATAAACATAAACAAGCAATCAACGATAAATTAAGCAATCGAGATAAACAAACTAAACATTCAAATCCTTGATGGATACGGCGTATTGGATGTCAGAATAGTAATCTTCAAATGTCTTCGTTTAAGCTCCAGAATGCGTGCCTTTTTGCTAATCTTCACCAAGTACTCCATAATTACTGCAATTCTCAAATACAGACGCTTAAGTAACAATTCTTTGCAATAATTATACAAAATGGGTTATTTACATGGGATAAATGATGCTATAAAAGTAATGTTGTTTGATGTCATCAAATATCCCCCCACTTGAATCCTACTTGTCCTCAAGTAGCCTTTAGAAGTTTATGAAAATGTATCCCTAAAGATTTTTCTGTTAAACATTTATTTGATCTATTACAAGTACACAACCAAACACCTCATGAAATAGGTAGATGAAAACACTCAAATCACTCAACTAATCTATGTGGTAACATGTAACTAATTTCACTCAATTGCTCGGTCGTGACAAGTATTCTATCATAGGCTTGGCAAGGATACACATCTCCACCACTAGAGCTAAGGAGTAACAAGTTTATAAAGGCAAAATGAGTTTTTATTATAAGGCTTAGGGTTGATCATTCTACAATCTTTCACCAAAATTACCACACCAACAAGGCAGCTGAATCACACATACATGGCCGTAACGACGGAATAGACATGCATGACTCGATCACATCCTCATTCGAGTAAAACCCAAGGTTAATGATTAGGAAAGGGAAATAAATTGTTGTTAAATAAAAATTACGAAACAAATAGACTAAGTCCAAACAGATAAGGTACAAGTTGCTAGACACTTTTTCCCGACCGTTACCATGATAAAGACACAACTATATACAAACGTCTTGATCATTGATCAAAAACAACAACCTAAGTTGGCGTTCCCGTAACGGTCAACTTCCCAATCATCCCATACTTTACATACTTTTACAAGACAAGTGGCGATATCTACCACTTTATACAAAACTTTACATCGTTGACTTATAAGACGTATCAACGAATAATCGATCCTTGATATAATTCCTTCGGTTTAAGCTTTTGCGAAACGATTATCTCCAAACTTTCCTCCTCTTTTTTGTTGCGATTTTTCTAATTTTTTTGTTTTTTTTTCATACTAACTACGAGACTCGGTGTAATTTCACCATCTTCACGATCATAATAATTCCGGATAATTCCTTCGATTTTTCTTCATTCTTCGGACGTACCAATAATTGTAATGGTAGTAAAAATACATGAGTTTTGACTACTTTATACATTCCCATTTGCAATGTGCAAATTTCTTCCCAACCGTACCAAAGATAGAAAATTGACACAAGACTCAGGAAATACATACTTTACACTTTAAGCAACTAGCAACCGATTAAGGGACTTAATCTAATAGGGTAGGCTAAGGTGTAAAGGTATAACGAAACAAATAGTTGGTGTTATCCTAAAGGATTGGCTCTACAGGTTTTTCTAGGGGTATCTTACTCTTAAGATGAGAGTAAACAAAAGGGTTTATACAGGGATTTAACTAACCAGTGTAGTTAGTTAATAAAACAACATATAAAGGCTTTTTGGGTGTAATCCTTAAAATTTACCAATTTGAACAAGTTACTTCATCTAAATCTATAGTACTTATTATTGTTGTCTCGAATAGATATACCAAGCCAAGTTTTAAAGTCTACAACATCGCCGGCACACTCGTATTTTTATGGAATTTGGGTAATCATTTAGAGACGGATAAGGTTAAATCCTCACAATATCTAATAAGGGTTGTTGTGTGCAGGTTATGTAACAAGTGATTTCACAAAAGTATGCTTGAAAAAAAAATTAAGCATAATTTAAGCATTTTATGTGAAAAATAGGACAAGTGTACATTCTAATTCCCATCCCCCCACTTGAATTATACAACGTCCTCGTTGTATAGATAAAATATTAAAAATGGGAATTAAAAGAATTAGAATGAGAAACTCTCTTGATATTTTGCTCGGTAGATTCTCCAAGTTGAGTTTATGAGCAAGAATGTATGTTGTAAACGCGTCTGTATGCCAGCATGACTACAATCACACATAGGATTCCATATGATTGATACTTCACCAACTTCGTCGATTTCTTTTCAGCAAGGTCCTGTGCAAAATAAAGGAAAAATATGCAAAATCCTATCTCTGGTATCTACGGTTAATTATAAATAAACTAAATAATAAACTCTACAGGAGACCAATACGCCGTATCCTTAAACTGGAACACGCCGTATTGAGAAACCTGTAATAAGTATCTAAGTACAGGTCAGTCTGTTGAATACGCCGTATCATATTCATGAATACGCCGTATTGACATAACTGACAGTAATGTTTAAAGTGCATAAAGGACTAATAACTTCCAGACATTCAATACGCCGTATGGTATGGAGCGGATACGCCGTATTGATGTCTGGGAAGACAGACTCGATAAAAATAAATAACAATCTGGGTTGTCTCCCGGGAAGCACTTTTGTTTCAGCTAGTCTTTAAGTTAGACTTTTTCCTCCCAGCTTTCTTCACACTTGTAAATACTCTCTCTAAATTCCCCTCTTAACTTGGATAGGGTGCTAGGTTCCGTAATCTACCAACTAGCTATGGTGCTGAACTTACTGCCAGTCTTGTTCTATCATGCATAAACAAGTCAAAACGTCACATCATAACATATACACAAAAATAGGAACCTGTTTAAACCTAGATACATCATGACATGAATAATAAATGTACAAAAGATAGAAATAAAAAGATAAGGAGTAGAGAGATCATGGGTCTAGCTGCTGCTCGTCCTGCTAGGCTGTGGAGGTGCTAGCATCCCGGGTCCTCTTTCTGGTGCGTCTCTCGAAGACTACTGGGCAACTCCCTCGAAAGGTCCCATCGAATGCCTGATAAGTACGCCCGCTAGCCTCCATGAGCTACGTCATGCAGCTAATCATCCATGTGGAGAATCTACCCTGATCGGTCATTGATCTTTCCACAAGTCTACACAAACTCCTGACATCCTGACGTAGCCCTTATATCTACTCCTCAAGTCTCCTCAATCTCTAGGTCATAGTCCTACCCGCAACTGGAGGTGGTGGTGGGGGCGCATGTACGGGTGCTGGAACAGCCTAAGCACCCTCATCAACATCTAGGGCATCCTCAGCATCCCATGGGGTAGCGACCGCAGCAACTGGCTGCCTCTCCGCGCCTTAAGCTACCCAAGCCCAGTCATCTCCTACCTCCATACAGATGTTGAGCTTAACAAGCTCACCCATGTCAATCAATGGTAAATCACGAGTCACAACGGATAATTCTCTCAGTCCATCATCACTAACCAGACCAAAGTGATGAGCAAGACGCCCAATAAAATGTCCTCCTGATAACCTGGAACCGCTCTTCCTCCCCTCAGCGTGCTTGAACAAGTATTGTGCTAATAAATATGGGACGCTAGTTGTCCCCCGGTCCATAATATGTAAATAGAATAGGTCAGTGGCAGTCACCTTTTTAGGTGCCTGCCCCCTCCCAGAAATGTTATATGAGATCAATCTGTGGCACGGCCTCTGCAGCGGATCTCTGATGTATGTATAAGAGGGAGTGGCTCTCAAAAATTCCCTGTCAGAAGAAATCTCTATCCAGTAATCACTAAGATCCCCCTTATCGGGGATCACTCTCTCACTCCCTAACCAGTATGCCTTAAATCCGTCCTCTGTCATCTCCTCGGCAGTATGCAAACCTAGAGCTAGAATAAACTGTCTTTAAGTCATACTATGTCTATCACCTCCTAACTGAAAACACAATGCATCAGCGGCATCTAACCTCATCTCGCTACCGATCATGTAAGTGCTGAAGAACTCGAGTATAAACTCACGAACTAAAGGTGCTCGGATCTCAAACAACCTCCTCCAAGCGTGACTCATAAATATCTCCTGCCCATCGTCCCCTGTATATACCATCCTCAACCTTTCGGCCAAATCTTGTCTCATCTTAGGAGTCAATCCCTCAAAGTCTAGTACATGCACTTGGTTAACCTGCCTCCTGAAGATAGTCTCGAGTCGATCCTCAAAATCGTGCACTATCTCCTCGGTGTATCCCTCCACTTGATATCGAAGCCACAAGTGTCTCTGATCACGAGGTGGTAGAGGTGCCATATATGTAAAATCAACGAGATAAGTACACAGATTACAAAATTTAACCTTTCTGTTCTGAGAGCAGATACAGCGTATTCAGATATAATACACCGTATGGAGATCTGTAGTCAATACGCCGTATAGGTATAAGTTAATACGGCGTATGGGATTCAAAACATAGGATCTTTAGTTGAACAATATGCCGTATTCAATTTGATGAATACGTCATGTTGATGTTTTAAAAATAGGGTGAATTGAGTCAATATGTCGTATTCATTTGAGTGGATACACTGTATTGCTCTTCAGTTTAAAAATGAAAAGGGGATTTTTCATCTATACCCATTTGACCCTATTCCTAATTCTCAAAAACTATAGTCATATGCAGGAGAAAAGGGATCCAAAACTAGCCTAGGTGTATTTGAGCTCTCAAAACCAAAATCAAAACCCTAACCCTAACCCTAATTGTAATTCAATTCGAAAATAAAAACAAAGGGCAAAGGGAAGAACACATTACTGTATAACTATAACAGAGATGAGAATGATTACGAGAAAAAATGCTTTCTAAGATTTTGATTGCGGTAAAAACATGTTTAAGAGTAGTATTGTGTGTAAAAAGCTCAATCTGGCGTATCACTTGGGCTTTTATACCCAAACTCGATACGCCGTATTGGTTTTTGTCTGATACGCCGTATTGGGAAAATTTGTTGACTTGGTCAACTTAAGTTAAAAAAATAGTGGATACGCCGTATAGGTGTTTACGTAATACGTCGTATCTGTTCTTGGAGACCAATTTTCCTAATTCAAACAAAGTAAAGAAAACGTACCTTGGCCTCCGCAATATTCTTGTGTAAACATCATCCTTATAATACCGTTTAGGGTCGAACGGGATGCCAAACGGCACATATAAATTCTTAATGAGATTTAGTAGCATCCCGTTGTTAAGATAATTCTGAGCCCTGATATTAACATCCAATTCCATGACAAAACTTTCCATAATAAAAATTTTATTGATTTTATCGTGACTTGCTCTCAGAAGCCTATTTGACCCTTGTGTATTTACATTACCCCCCGAAGGTTGTATTATATCGATTTTATTATCATCATTGTCCTTATCCGACTTTAGATCATCGGGATAGATTATGTTGAAAGGAAATAGATCATTAAAGTACAAAACGTTTTGTTTCACTTCATCATATTCGGACAATGATGTTTGATTCTTAATATAATAGCATATAATATATATATATATATATATATATATATAATATAATATATATATATATATATATATATAATAAATATATATATAATATATGATATAATATATAATATATATATATAATAACTAAAATACCAATTATCAATAATAGTATAGTAATAAGTATTCCGCGAGGATTCTAGAAGATTACTTTTATCTAAAGTAAAATTCAAAACTTTCCCGAGTCGTATCCCGACGAGGTGCGAATTGAGAATCGGTTAAGTTTGTGATCACGTGATTTGAATGGTTTTAAAGATCTTGATTTGGTTTCTAATTCTACTAATGAAAACGCATAAAACATGTAAACGCAAGTAATGATTAAGACAATTAAAAATTAAAGCTAAAAACAATAACGGGAATCCTAAAACGCGACAAGGTAAGTAAGTTATATCAAAATTAAGCCTCTACAAATACAAATTTTAATTTTTATAAATCACTAAATGACTCAAAATAATTTTAGAAAAAAGAAAATTTTTTTTTTTGACTTTTATTTTATTTATTATGAATTAAAAAATACTTTTAGTCTGGAAAATTAATTAAAAATACTAAACTAATTTATAAAAATTCGAAAAAATTATGAAAAGTACTTTATACTATGTAGAATCTAAGAAAAATAAAAACAGGAAAGATGGATTAAAGGATAATGGCATAAATAACAAATAAGATCGAATAAGCAAACCTAAAGATGAAACCTTAAATAAATTTGAAAAGAAATGCTATTGGAGAAGTCCCAAGGGCGCAGTTGGTTTAGTGTGTGTGGTGTTGAGACTTGTGTGTGCTAAGGGGGAGGTCACAGGTTTGAACCTGTGGCTTCCCTTTTTGCAAATTTTTTTATTTTTGAAAACTTAAGCACAAACCTAAAGAACTAATGAAAATAAGCTAATTTAATAAAAGCACTTATATGAGAAACCTAAAAAATAAGCTGGAAAAAGCAAATTTCAAAATAACCAGTTTTCAAAATTTAAGACTAAAGAATTCGAAAAGTAAAATTATTTGGGAGCTTGATAATAGGCTCAATTAGCAAATTAAAAGGTTAATAAGCTGAAAACTAACTTCTACTCAGTCTTAATAAGCAAATGAAAGGGAATTTGACTAACAGAGAGAGCTTAAAAGCTTACAGAAGCTAAAAGCTTATTTGCCTTAAAATGACAGTTTTCAAAGGAAAAAGTGCTCACTTTGAGCTTAATTTTAAGTCTTAATAAGCACTTGACACTATTGAGAACACACACACACACACAGATTAAATTTGGCTTCCAACAAAAACATTAAAAACAAATTTTAAGAAATTTAGATAAGAAATAAGCTGAGAAAGATGACTTTTAAAACTGAACAGTTAACAACTAACTAACTTTGTTTTGGATTATTTGAGAAGTATTTGAAAAGACAAACTTGGCTATTTTAACCTTAAATAAAACACTTATGCCTAGAAAAAACAAATATACAAACTCAATGTTTGAAAACAATATAATTTGAACCCTAATCAGCTTATATATCCAAATTTGCACCTTAAATCAAGCTTTAATCTAACCTAAAACCTCACAATTTATGATTTAGAAAACTGACTTGTGAACTTTTGAAAGTTAACTTAAAAGGCTGACTAAAACCAAAAGGGAAAATTACAAATCTAACACACACACACAACTATGCTACATACTGCAATCAAAGACTCAAACTAATTACAAGGAACAACACTAAAAAGCTACTAATCAAGATCTAACTCAAACAAGCTGGTATGGCAATCCTAAACTCACAAATTCAAACCTTGCATACTATAAACCTACAACTTGATATTTAAACTTTAAAACTCAAGTTAGACTGACTCTAAGACTAAGTTTGAGCTTATTAAATATAGATTCAAGAGACAAAAGTGACATCCAGAAGTACAAGTGATGTTAGTACACACATTTGAAACTGATTCCTTATGCTGTGACCCAAACACCCCCTTTAAAACTTGTTTAGTCTATTTTTAAAGCTACAAAATTAATGGCAGATTGTCTAGAAGCTTAGATTTATGAAAACAGATAGACTATTAAGCAAATAAAGTATAATTAAGCATAAAATAAGGACAAACAAGGACTATTAATTAGCTAAACTTATAAGCTATGATAACTAAAAATCATGACAGATTATTAGAAAATGTAAATTAAGACTAATATAAGCTAACACATGAACATATTATGCTAAGATAGAACTGAATAAGCATAACTAACAATAATAAGCCAGCAATAAGCATAGAATAAGCTAATAAAGAACACACACACACACACACACAAAAACAACACCACACACAAGAACTACAATTGCCTTTGCACAAACAAGGCTTATGATATGCTCTTAAAGTTTATCTACTGATCTCCAGCTTATCAAAGATAACCTGATGTTGTCCATGAACCCATCCAAGTCTGGTTCATCATCCAAAATAAGCTGAGGTAGTTTAGGGGAGGATATTTTTGTGATTTTTTATAGTTTTTAAGACAGAAATGTAAAATAAGCTTTTATATAAGCTTTGAATGAACCAAAAGCTTATTTGTATTGTGTTATTGCGAGTTAAGTCCAAATGTTGTAACAGGTTTGAAGTTTGATACATTTAGTCCCTGAGGTTGTATTATGCCATTGCATTTTTGGTCCTTGTGTTAATTTTAACACTTAACATTTTGTTAAATGTTAAGTGTTTTTGGGCTTTATTGAGCTTCGTTATCCATAATGGGCTTTCACAGCTTCTTTTCTCGGGCTCGGGTTTGGTCTTTAATCATCTTAATAACCCCGGCTTCGGATTTTTCGTATTCTTTCCATTCCCGTGTTCGTTTTCGTCCGGTTTTTGTCCTTTTCTCGTGATTTTTGCAATATTCGTACCTGCATGATACAAAAGACAAAACACAACATATACAAGCACATGTTTGCATATTTTTGTCTTTAATGGGTCATTTTTGATATAAAAAGGATATGTGTTTTCACACATATCAAAGGGGTACGGGTTAAGTTGGTGATATGGTTAAATGGGGAAGACGGGTAAACAGTGAATTTGCCCCCTTTTTTACTTGGCGGGAGTGTTTGGGACTGTACGGGGGAGGGTTGGTTTTTTTTATATTATTTCAAATGTTTAAGGAGGGTGTTTGGTAGATGTAACGATGGTTAGGTTTATATGGTTTAAGGACTAACATGGTTAGTCCCTAAGGACTAACTAGGTAATTCTTTTAACTGAATTGTTAATTACAGTTTTGGCCCTATACTTTAAATACTTGGCCGGTTTCATTTATAGTTTTGGAAATGGGCTTTTTAGTTTACAAGTTTTTTTAGGAAAAATGGTTAATGGGCTTTTTGGCCCATTATTTTGGGTTGGGCTGGCCCACTAAGATGCTCACGATCTCGGCTTCTGCTTTTCACACTCTTTTCCATTCCCGTGCTTGGTTTTGTCCGTTTTGCTTTGTTTTTGTCCTTTTGTGCAATATCTGTTACCTGCGAGACATAATTTACAATACAAACGAATACAATGCATTTTTCTGTATTTATTGGTCATTATTGGTCTTTTTAGCTCGTTATATTAGGTAAAAGGTATGTGTATTTAAGCACATACCAATGTTTCACCTTTCAAATCAAATTCATCGATATGTTGAGGGCTTAAAATGGGTTCAGTTAAGTAATTTGATTTAAAACAGTTTTTAGCATCCATTGTAAACAATGGTAGAAAATTCATTCTCAAAATCTTTAAAGAAGTCTAAAACTCAAAACAAACTGACCTTAGGTCGGTGATGGAGAGACGTAGGCATAGGAAGGTTCATTATCATTTTTCGAATCCGTTTTCAAATCATTGAAAGAAATTATTTTATAAGAAACGAGTTTTTGCCAAAATTACCATGTAATCTTCATCGTCGGATTCGTCAAACGATATTCTAAAGTCAATTTCATTTTGGTTAAGAGAACTTACCGTGGGTTCACAAGAGAATGTTTTTTCAGATGATAACTCGTCATTAAAGACTATAGATGGGAATTCGGTTTCAACAGATCTGAGGTCGTAAAAGTCTTCATCATACCAGATCTTACCATACATAGCAGTTTCCCAGTTATACACTTTACCATGTCGAAAAGCTTTTTCTTCTTCAAGCCTGATGAATTCTTCCATAGTAATGTTCGGGTTGTCCAATACCTTAATACACTTGCTCTGGAAAGAGAACCGTTAAATTATCTTTATACATCTTATACTAGTTGAACTGGAATACGCCGTATTACATAAACAGAATAAGCAAACAAACATGAATATAAACTATTCTAAACTACACTAATCCTAAGGGTTAGATTAATCTAATGTTAAAAACCAAAATATCAAATAAAAATTAAGATTAAATTTTTCACTCCCCGGCAACGGTGCCAGAAAACTTGATGTGTCGTTGTGTGGTTGTAATTTATGTTTCAAGTTTTAAATTTATATTTTGCCGACTTTACCAAAAACAACACTTTAACGGGCAGTGTACCCGGTCGATGGGAGTTTCGTGGTAAGTAGGGTGTCGATCACTAAGAGCGAGAAAAAATCTTTCAATTTATTAATATTTTGGTTATCTAAACTAAGTTAAACATATGTTAATCATAAATCTAATGGATAAGGGGGTTTTCAGCCTGAGAGACTGGCACGGGTTTTGTGGTGACTAAGATCAACTTAAGACACTAAACACACGCAAGCAAATTGACATAAGATAAAAGAGCGGTCTAGCCAAATATAAGAAAATTGTATTAACCATTATTAATCTAATTAGAATGCTAGTTTTTTTATTTAGTGCAATGATTACTTATCTCGAGGCGGCATATCATTCTTAAGACTTAGGTGGTAACTTCTTCCTAAGACCTAGATACGAAGAATTTTGTCACAATTAAACGTATCCGCATAAAGCATCCTTATTTGCTGATTATAATCTATCTTAGGGATTAAAGCAATGATGATCTTGTTAAACCCTAGCTCATAGAGACTTTACCCATTTACTGCTTAAAGGCAATTCATACACTAGTAGTAGACTAACCAAGTCTTTACCAATTAATTTAGAACGTACTCGTTGTTCCCAAGAGTCACCTGCCGTCTCACTAAAGCTCAAATATAAAGGCAAACGATAGGTTATTTATACCGTTGATGCCATTGGTCAAGAGGATAAAAACACTTATATAAATGAGCATCCCCCGGCATCTATATTACTTGGATCCGTATCACTAGATCCATTGAATGATAGATATCGCTTAACAAAGCACTAACAAGTATAAACTGATAAACATAAACAAGCAATCAATGATAAATTAAGCAATCGAGATAAACAAACCAAACATTCAGATCTTCATAATAATGGCTAATACCCAAAGGTATTAGCCTTCAAACATCATAATCAATAGAAGAGTAATAATATAGCCAAGGTAAACTAACCGAGTTAATGAATAATACCAAAAACTAAACGATTACAAGAGTATAAGAGATTACAAGTTGATTCCTATGGAATTACTTATGTTGCAATACCTCTTCTTCTCTTCTTATCTTCTGAAAATCAACTTTTATGGTTTAGGTATCAAAAATATGATTTAGCACACTGAAAACCCGTTTTTAGGTTTTCTATTTATAAGGTCTGGAATTTGGTCGATACGGCGTATTGATCTTCTCTGGATACGGCGTATTGATCCTTGATCCTTTGTGGTCTTTGGTGAAGTGCAGGCACAGATACGCCGTATCTTCCTTAATGGATACGGCATATTGGATTTCAGAACAGTAATCTTCAAATGTCTTCGTTTAAGCTCCAGAATGCGTGCCTTTTTGCTAATCTTCACCAAGTACTCCATAATTACTGCAATTCTCAACTACAAATGATTAAGTAACAATTATTTGCAGTAATTATACAAAATGGGTTATTTAGATGGGATAAATGATGCTATAAAAGTAACGTTATTTGATGTCATCAATTCCATACGCAACGGCGCCAAAAACTTGATGCGAGGGTCGTAAAGGACTTAAGCAATAAGTTTTACAACTCCCTAGGCAGTGTACCTAATCGTTGTAGTGTAGTATAGGCAAGACTCGGGGGTTGTTATTGTTAGATAGGGGAATAAGTTGGGAAGGCTTGATCATGGTCTAACAGAATTCTAGGGATTGAGAGAAGATTCTTTTTGTATTTTATATTTATAAGAAAGCAGGTAAATCAATGGTTTGAGAGGTTGGTTTGATTAACTAATAATTAAACTAATTATAATCTATGCTACAGGTGATAAATTTATGATAAACAAATGTATTTACCTAATCATGCACTACTCCTCAGATTGCTTCTCCTAGATTCGTTGCTTTGTCACACTTGTGATGATCTGTGTAAGTATTTCTTAGGTCATGAACGGGTTACATGAACCCGTTGTCTATTTAATATTCCGTTAAGGCAACGCACAAGTAAGGTAGTATGAAGACTATTACAAGGCCCCTAGGAGTATAGTAAATGCATGTGAAGTATCTTAAGAGGGATCAACCATATAATGGGTAAGGTAGTATGAAGACTGTTACCGATGGTATCCTTTCTACACACTCGCGTTTTCCTAGACATGTCAACAGCGATACAGACAAAAGCTAGTTTTCTAAAGCCTAACGCGCACATTCATCAACAAGAAGCAACATCAAAAGGATCTACAACCTAAGTTTCATGCAATTATAGATAAATACAAAGAAGGGTTTAGCCTCGCATGTTATAAAGAAAGCAAGAAGATAAATCAATCAAACAACACATAGACATATTGAATGATTAATGATAAATAACCGTACTTGATTAAAACTTGGATTCAAGATAGTACAATAGGGTTTTTGAGGCCCTAAAAATGACCTATAAAGCTGCTAGAATGACTAGGGTTCGTCTCTCTAGGTTTATACAAAGTTACACACTTATAACCCTAAAACGGTTTTATATTTATAGAGATATCGACGCGACGGCATCGCTTAGAAATTCTAACGCCATCGCCACGTAGATGATTCTAGATCCTCTTTAAGTCGGCCACGTCCTGACGTCGTCGCGAAATTCCTGACGCCGTTACCATATAGATCACGACGGCGTCGCTTTATGCCTGCGAGGCTGTCTCCACGCACTGTATGCATAAATCTTCAAGATATTTGGTGTAGGTCCGTAATCTTGTCTGTTTCTTCTCCAAATGAGCCCAAGTCACGTGTATTTCCTCCAAAAGCCATCTAAGTGCTAAAAGCCTGAAAACAAACGAATAAGCATGTAATCTGGTATATTTGCATGATTTATGGGGTTAAAAGACTCGAAAAAGTGTATAAAATGACACCTCATCAGAGACTTATATTAAGTCCAATGATATTGACTTGTGGGAAGTTATTCAAAATGGTGACTTTGTTTTCTTGATGAAGGATCCGAAAAAAGGTGATGAAGGAGACACCATTTTTATTGTTAAAAGATGACGAGAAAAAAAGAAACTTTTTAAAAATAATGAAGCTGAGATGACTCTTTCTAACGCGTTGCCGTGTAAAGATTATGAACGACTGTTTATGTGTAAAGAGTACGAGGGAGTGAGATGTAAACAAGTCATATCCCTATCTTTTGAGTTATTAAATTTATAAAGTTATTAAAAAAACATAAAAATATTTATGTCCGGATTTATTTAAAAATTAAAAACTAAAGTTCTATTAATTATCACATCTTATTTTGTTTTTTCTTTTTACAAAATCAACACATATGTTTTTATTCATTGAATGAAATTTTATTGATTTTGACTAAATTGAATTCGATTTTTTGATTTTTTGGAGTTCCAATATGAATGCACTAATGATCAATTAAGCATGGTACACTTAAAACTTCCAATAAAATTTGAGTGTCCAATTTTTATATATTGGTTTCTCTTATTACATAGAGATAACATAGTATGCAAACTGATTTATGAAAGTTTGTACAAAATGATAATCTAATTCTAACTAGAATTACATGGGATTATATTGTGTCATTTTTTCTATATTTTCAGATAAAAGCTTTGAAGAATTATTACGTGATGATTTACAGTTTGTGTGATAGTTGAAAGGTTGAAATCAACTAGATGGTCAATTCCCTAGCAGAGTAATAAAGCTGGGTTTTCTGGTTATGAATTGTTCATAAACCCAAAACTCATTTCTTTCCTCCCTCATAAAAGCGCTCCTCTCTTAAGATCTGTATTTGATCTCTTGTTCAGTTGTTGTTTTGTTATTGTATTGAACTATTATCAATTTAGATAATAGAGTTACAACAGAGTAGCTTATGTAACAAGTGATATTATTTCTAGGGTAACTAGTGTTTTCATTCTAGTGTGTTGATTAAGATCAACATCTTGTGATCTTGTTGTTTGAGAGATATTGTAGTTCTTAAATTAAGATTCAAGAACAATTATTCTGTTTTAATCAAAATATGTTCATGGTATCAGAGCAAGGTCTTCCTTTTTGCTCTGAATTTTAAAACTAGGGTTTCAAATTTTTTTGAGGGTTTTGATCTTAAAAAGGTTCTTTGGTCAATTAATGATTGTTAATTAATAGATTTTAGTTTAATTGAAAGTTTTTGAGAAACGCCTAATTTTTAAGAAAATTAAGGTTTGGGTGATCTCTAAGGCTTATTGGGTTTAATTGGCTGCTGTCAGTTAAACTATTGGTGTTCTTGATTGATTTCTGGTATAATTAGGAAAAAACCTTAATTCTTGAAATTAGGGTTTGGTGTTTTTGGGAATAAAGATTTTGGGTTCTTATTATCCTTTGACTAAGTAAATCAAAGGGTAGTAAAGAAGTTTTCCGCTGAGTATTTGCTGATTGCGTGCTCTGTAACACCCCTCACACTCTTTCTCTCTTTATTTCTGCTTTAATTTCTGTCTTAGATTAGTAGAGGATAGGTCAAGACACTATTGAGAAGTTGTGGTTGATTGTTTAGTTGTTCTTTATTTTTGTTTGTGAATAAGCTTGTCTGCCCTTGACCTACCACTTAAGTGGCAAGGAAGCCTGTGAACTCTTTACGCTTATTTTTGCTCTTATCTGCTTTGTGTGTTTTTTCTTGTTCTGTCTTTATTTTTATTGTCAATCATTTCTCTTTATGGTTATACTGATGATTAATTTGATGTTGAGGATGATAATAAAGTTACTTTGATTAGTAGGCTTAATGTGAGCAATCCTCTTCATTTACATCCTAATGACTCTGTTGCATTGACTGTTGTTTCTGTGAAATTAAAAAGGACTGAGAATTATCAAGTTTGCATAAGTTTGAATGGATTGATTCCTTTTATTGACAATT
This sequence comes from Tanacetum coccineum, assembly GCA_026074375.1. NCBI lineage: Eukaryota > Viridiplantae > Streptophyta > Magnoliopsida > Asterales > Asteraceae > Tanacetum > Tanacetum coccineum. Next base: position 51,735 of record BQNB010024901.1, read on the forward strand.
TCATTCAAAAACTTTAATTGTTTTTCCATTAAAAATCATTATGTCAATTTCTTTTCTTCCTTTTAGTTTCAAATCCACCCCGCCGCTAGTACTATTAGTTTCTCTTTGACAAGACCTTCGTAATGTGACTTTGTTAAAAGACTATGTTTGACTAACTCATCGTGTTTCTCTTTGACAACTAAAATTTCAATGGCTCTAAGTTTTAAACCTTTGTTTATGTTAATTTCTTTTTCAGCTAATAGTCCTAGAATTTCATTTAACTTATGTTCAAGTTTTTCATAATCAACTATACGGTCATTTAAGGTCATGTACGTCTCAAGCTCAGTCTGTTTACTTTGAAGTGCAATTAGGCAACTATCCCTAGTACTATTATACTCCCCCAGAGTTCTACTAGTCTCCGCAAGAATAGATTTGCACTCTTTCAATTCATGAGTCAATGATGCGTTTGCTTTCTTTAATTGCTTTTGAATCTTTTTGTTTTCATCAATGTCAAGTTTTAAATTTGCAATTGACTTTAGTCAAGCGCAACACACTAAATCATCAATCTCAGCATTTTGTCATCTGAATATTATTATCACACAAATCCGGTGAATCAGGCATGACATTTCTTTCTATCAACCTTATCCACTACACATGAGGTATACTAATGGATTCAGGTTGCACAGAGTCTCTACATTTGCAAAACATTATAATAACAATCGTATATACCTTTTCCCATCCGCGTTCAGAAATTAGTTTACAAGTACACAGAGGAACCTCCCTAGTAATTTTTTTCCATATAAGCAGTAATGTGCTTCCAATTCTTGTTCATCGATCTCTTCATCCGTGTCCTCTAGCCAATCAGCTTGCTCTACTTATTGTAAGGGAACACCTTTCTCATCTTGTTTCCACAGCAACATCTTTTTCTTGTGATACGTGTAGTCTTTTGCCCTTTTGGTTTCCTGCATTCTTTAGCAAAATGACCAAATTCATTGCAATTGAAACATTGTATCTTGGTCTGCTGTACTACCTGACTGCCTACAGTCTCCCTAACCCCAGCAACAGTCACTGTTCTCTGATTCCCAAACTACCCAATCGGATTATCATTCTTGTACCTTGGAAAAGTATCACATTCTTGTTTCTAGAGTTTAAATAAGTTCTGAGGTTGTTTTGGTGACAGTGTCTGTAGATCTTTCTTGAGTACTTTGCAATGAGGTGCCAAGTTTTTTCTGCAGTATCCTTATATCTCTTAAGCATATGTTCTGGATCACTACCTCTCAGAAGCTGACTCAAAGATGTGAGGTGTGATTGTTTGGCTCACGCTTTGCCTTTGTGTTTGGAAGAAGCATTATATCTGGTGGAAGGATGATTTTTTTGATGGTGTGCATATGATATTGTGAGATTTTGGGGTGCTTGATAATAAGGATCTGGATATTGTTGAGCAACAGCAACAAGTGCTAATGGGTTTGCATTCTTGGCTATTCTCTCAGCACATATTGCATTAACTTCCTTTTGACACTGTTTCAGAACGTTAAAGAGTTTGTGATATGATATTGTGTCTAAGTCATTATTTTGTTTGACAATTGTCACAAATTCGTTGACCAATCTGGTAGAAGTTGATGAAGAAACTGAACATTTGAATTGCATCGTATAAAACTAACAAGCTTGTTTTCTTAATCATTTCATCATCATCTTGTAAAATATGAAGTAGTATGACTCCATTGACTCTCCATCATGAGAAGTGAATCTTCCAAACCCCCAAAACAAATTAGTCTTGAATGTTAAGAGATTTACCCTGTTGAAGTCTTTCAATAGCTATCCACATGTCATGAGCATTTTTGGAAGCATCAACAGTTGAGTAGATTTCATCCCCTATTCCACTCAATACCAAATGAATTGCTTCCTTTTATGATTGATAATGTTCTTTGTTTTCAAGAGACCGATACAAGAGTGTCTCTACATCATTTTGTTTCTTAGAACATTCTAGAGAATCATCTATTGGCAGTGTACCAGCTCTGGGATGTGACTGTAGTAAGTTGGTATGGACCTCTAAAATGCATTTCCTCAAACCATCACCATTTCGGTCTTGTATCAATGTAATCCTTAAGAAACCCGTGATTTACCACATGAGCATAAGCTTCCTGGTGCAACATTGGTGGTCGAATCGCCTGAACCACAGCTGTCATGATGTTGTAATGCATTTGACTGTCGATTTTTGGAAGTTGGTGAATAGAGTAGTCATGATGACCTAATTTGTAAATTAACGAAGAGAAAATGATTTTTGTGGATCTTAAGTAGGTAAAGTGATTGTTGTTTTGAATTGTAATACAAGTTAACTTCACTGATTATTACAAATCTATTATTATAAACTGAGAAAAGAAGCGACATTTACAATGATTTTACAAATCAAGAAGAAACCGTGAATGAAATAGAGTGATTAGTCTTGAAGTCCAATATGTGTTTTTACCGAAAATGTGTTAACCGAATTGATGATTTATATTGACCGAAATTGCAATTCAGTTAGATTAACTGAAAATGATATAAATCACTTATATAAACTCGTCACAGCTTGAACGCATAAATCGCCGCCTCTGACACGATATAAATCTCCGTTGCATGTATGCTGTATAAATCGGCGCTTTGAGACGGGTATAAATCGCCCGTCTCTTTACACGTATAAATCACCCGCCGTAAAAAGCGTATAAGTTCCGCCGCATAGAAAGCGTTTTAAATACCGAATAAAAAAGAGTAAATCGCCGCTGTTAGAAAAGCGTATAAAAATGCCGGTTATTTAACAACGCATAAATTCGCGCGAACAACAAACGTATAATTGTCCCCGATAAAAAAGATGTATAAATCGTCGAATCTATGACACGTATAAATCGCCATCTTCATATTTATAAACTATCATGTTCAAATTTTCCAGAAAAACAACTTTTTAATCACTTAAAATACACACTTTTTGATGTTTTGATTGATTTTTCTTGTACAACTTACAATCCTAAGCCTAGTAGAATTATAAAAACACAAAATTTGAGGTTTTTAACACATAAAATTTCCGAATCAAGATTCTTAGAACACAAAACTTTCGAACCACACAATACAAGAAAAGTGAAATCTTTTGAAGTTTTTTAAAGTTTTCCTTTTACACCTAGCTTATACTAAGATAGATAAGCAAGAAAAGTTACCAAAATATTTATGGTTTTAGTAATATTTTGTGTGTTGTCGAACCAAACGAAACCCCAAATAAAATTTAACCAACACAAAAATTACCAAACCCAACCCACCCGGTGGGCTCTTGATACCAACTGTAGGGACCAGTAAATCACTATTCACTTCAAAACCATGGTAAACAAGAATCAAAGATAAGAAGATTGAGAAAAAGAAAAAAAATAGGAAGAAGTTAGAGAGAGAAATTAAAGAGAGAAATAGGAATGGTGGATTGATGCTATGTGAAAAATACAAAGAATAACCAACCTTTCTCCATAGTAGAGAAGGGGTATTTATACTACCTAGCTAATACGTAGACGCCTAGAATAGTAACATGGGTCGGGCTCGCGATTAATTGGGCTTTAGCCCATAGCACGTGACCAATTAGCTTACATAAACGAGCCCGTTTACCCTTTCTAGCCAATTACAACATAAAATTAAGTAAAGACCTAGCTTCCAAGATTAGTAACTGAGCTTCCTTGTTCGACTCAAAAAAAAATTAATTATTATTTTATATTTTGCGGCTAACATTCTTCATGTATCCTATGTATATAATTAAATCTAAAAACACAAAAAGATTTTTCATTTTATAAAGTTTTATAAAATCAAAATACAAAAATATAAAATCAGAAAAACAAAACACAAAATTATAAAATTTCAAAAAATACAAAAATATGTTTTCATGACATGTCTTCTGTAATCGATAATAATTTTAGACTTATGAAATGTATTTAACAATACAAGGAGTAGCAAATAAAGTTCTAGCAGAAGTTTAAAGTGTTTTCAAAACATGTCATATGGCTTAAAATTATTTCAGATTGTAACCCGCTTTTCATTTTAAATGAAAGTATATCGACAAAAAGATAACTTTTCCTCACAACAGGAAATTAATCTTTCTCGGGTATGAATTACTTCATATTCATACATAGCCCGTGCTTGCTTAAAAAATAATGTACTTCATGCATTTATTTTTGTCCAGAATAAAGAAATCTTATTTTTGGGAAGGATAAGAAATATAATCAGTGTTCCCAAGAATTTAAAAAAAGAAGGTTTCAAAAGATATTTTCTATCACTCAAACAACGACTACAACTCTTTAAATAGAAAACGGGTCATTGTTTGAGGGGGAGAAAAAGTACTAATAAATAATCTTTTAAACCAATCTTTCAAATCAAGTCACGAAATTATACGAGAAAAAGTTTTAACTTAACGGATAATAATTTGAGGGGGAGCTAATTTATTTTAGCTCCAAGGGCTTAAGTTTTCATAAGTTAATAACTTTAGGTGTTTAATTATAATCTCAAGGATTGTGACTTAAGATTAAAACAACATACGATCAGATTTTGCCAACACCATAAGTTCTAAAAGGCTTAGGATTGTTTGGAAAAAATTACTAGTTTTAGGAATCCAAAAATGGCAGATATGTTTCTGTTTACACTAATAGTTCCCTCAACTGTTAATCATTAATTTTAATCTCAAAGAAGTAGTAAAATTCGATAAAAGAGGTTCACATAGGTATTACGATTTCTTTAGATAGTCAGTATTCTGCAGAAAGAAGTGTGTTCATTTGGGACTTAGTTGTCTAGTGTTACCAGTTCGGCTACTTAGAGGGAATAATTGTCGACATTCAGGACTTAGCTGACTTTGATTTTACCTTTTACATCATTCTATTCTGAAGAACTCTCTGTATCTACTCATCAAAGGATTTCGAGTTCGGGGGGAAGCTACTAAAGCTTCTAAAAGAGGAGAATGATGCGACTGTCCACACATTATTGCTTCAGAGTAGAGGAATGGTGTATTACTCAGTTTTGGGTAATCGAAAATTCCATTATCTCTAACCAAGCATCACTTTTGATTATATTTCTCATTCCTTAGTACCCATAACATCCAACCAAGCATGCCCTGAATCAATTGATATCCAACATATCAAGGGATTTGACATTTTTGATAAGGGGAGAAAATATGATTAAAATATAAGGCTAATGATGTGATCTAGTGACTCTAGTGTAGCTTCTTCCTCGTATGTGCAAAACACTTTCGTATACCGATGCACATATGCAGGGGGGCCAATTTTCGAAAAGAAAACATCAAGGTACAAAAAGTTTTGATTTAAATCATCAGTACCTTGGTTAAGTTTTAAATGGTTTTAAGGCGACGAGAACAATACCCAAAGACCGACCATGTAATTAATTTTATGGAGTTATAAGGTGGTTAAGGTTAGGTATTTGTTCCTATGATCCAGCCAGAACCGGAGGGATCTACCCAGGGACATTCCATTAGATAGAATAAAAGTCCTTAGGTATGATACAAAAGGATTAAAAGCGAGAAAGGGGATAATGCAGACTAAGACATAGCTAACACTGAAACAAACCCAACAAGGTGTTTGTTCCCATGATCCAGCCAGAACCGAAGGGATCTACTTAGGGACATTCCATTAGATAGAATAGAAGTCCTTAGGTATGATACAAAAGGAGTAAAAGTGAGAAAGGGGATAATGCAGACTAAGACAGAGCTAACACTGGAACAAACCCAACAAGGTGTTAGTGATGAAGTCTTGGTAAGCATTAAAGGGGTTGAAGAATGAAAAAGAAATGTAACGATAAAAGGTGAGAAGAAAGAAGCCCTCCTTACACTTAGGCAGAAACCGGGTCAATACATATGCTATCAGAAACACTAAGTTGTTGTCGGGTATTGAAGATAGTCATCATGGACCCAGTGATGCAATGCACAACCCTCCCTAGCCACTCAAGGTCTCTTAAAAGACTCTTGTTTCATTTCTCACGGAGATTAAACACATTTCTATCGACTTTCTCACTCCGAGTTAGTTGGTATTGAAAAGGTGGCAGTCTGCTCCAGCCTCCGATTACTAAAACCATAATGCACTATCGAGTCTAGAGCCAATAAGAGATCATCAATACATCTCATTAGGACACTATTCCAATATATTTGTTATTCATACACTATGAAAACAAGTAATATCATAAGAGTCCTACGCATTATCCTTGTGATACTGCCAGAACACCAGAGTGATACTTAAGTATTCACAGTGACAATGGAAATCCTTTCAGAGCCAACATCAAACAAGCTCTGCGGTAGGTGACTTGTGAGATCCTACATGGATCAAACTTGTGATATTGGATATTGATTCGGTCCAGCTTATGAATTGACAGATGAATTTTGAAAAAGATAAAACTTTTTGTGTGTTATAAAATCCTTTTGCAGCTTAACACACCAAATGATTTTTCTACAATCAATTTTCAATCTTATGTCCATAGGAAGCCTCACAAGGGTATTTAGACATAGGAAGGCTGAACACGAATTGACGACTCAATCAGGAAGATAGTAACTTACCGATTCACTCTTACCGTGTTGTCTGCTTTGAGACGCTTCGGTAATGAGACTAGCTAGTGTAGCTTCAAAACCCTGTCAAAGAGATTCTTTTGAATTCTACCTGATCAAACAGCCGAGCCCAAGCTCGAGCCTAAGTTGGCAACTCAATTTATTAATCCGAGCTCGAGACCGAGCATACAACAAAGCTCTATTGGGCTCGGAGCCTAAACGAACCCTTATAAACCGAAATTTGTATTATAAAATATTATGCATAGGTAATTATCTGCGAGCTTATTAACGAGCTCAATAACAACTTATTAACGAGCCCTAAAATATATATATTATCGAGCCGAGCTCGAGCTAAGTTTGAGCAAATTTTAAATTTTTTATTTTCAAAAAAAATTGTATAATCGCGCCGAGCTCGATCCGAGCCCGACCCAATATACATGTCACAACCGAGCTCGAGCTTGAAAAAATAAGGCTCGAAACCGAGCCAGCTCGAGCTCGAGCTTTATAAGTTCTTTAAAACGATCCGAGCTCGAGCCATAGCGAAGATCGAGCTCTGGCTCGGCTCGTTTCCTCCCCCCACCCCTAAAATATGTCTGGAGGCGTTACTTTCATAATACAAACAAACACAAGATACAAGAGAACGACCTCTAATGTGTCGTTTGAAAAGTAATCTCGTTGAGTTTCTTAAAAATTGTTGTAACATTGTCCCTGAATTGCATCATCAAGGAAAAGCCTATATGAAAACAATAACAACGAGATTTGATCATTTGAAAAGTCGTAGACTCCAAAAGCATATCAAGTAGAGCGAAGCATCTAATTTCACTGAGAAAAACATGCTTAAAAGTGTCAACATAAAGTTGGTGAGTTCATAGAGTTTTGTAAGAATAAATGTAAATATTGAAATCCAAAGATTTATAAAGTATGCATGACCAATTCAATTCCTATAATAGTCGTCAAAAATGTAAGTGTAAATGTAAAACCAAAAAAAATATAGTGTCTACTGCTTCACCACAGTATAATGAAAAGTGTTTAGTAATCAGTAATGTTCAACAAAGTAGTGTGGACCACAAGATTTTCAAAATGTATGTGACTACTATAACAGATACAGTATCACACAAAATGTATCTACTGTTGCGCTAAGCTCATGACACCGAAGCTAATTTATGTAGCATATAATATGCCAAATGACTTTTGCCCTACCGGTGTCTGACCAAGACACCAAATGAGATTCGACATGGTATATATCCGTTGTCCGGCAAACCGGCACAATGAGCGCTACTCACTCGGATAGGGATAATTAGTCCCAATAGATCTATTTATAACACTCGCGCTCCCTCAACCGGTCCTCCAGTCAAGAAATTAACAGTTCATGATAGTTCGGGCAATGAGTGGTCTAATCGCTACTTAGACAACACGTAAACAGGAAATGATAACCAAAAATACTTGTGTCCAACGAAGAAGTAACCATTGTATTCATAAACAGCTTTAAATACTTAAATCCATAAGTAGAAAGAGAGTATGATATAAATCAAGTAACCGAGTTTGTAAATGAGTATGAGTATGTAAACAAGTTGTAATGAGCATGTATTCTCCCCGAGATTTGTAAAACAAGTAAAAGATGGGCTATAAACTCACATCGATGTTGTAGAACGATTGGCGGGAATGCGCGTAGTAAGTGCCAAACAGAACGAAAAACTGGAACGGCTCGACCAAGATGTTGCGGTTTATCTTAACGGTTGTGATCCACTAGCCTAGGATAATGTATTTGGGTTTTCTGATAAATGAGTACATCAACGCGACACGTTGATAAAAGATTTAGATTTAAAGTTGTAATAGTTTGGTGGTTGGTTAAATAAAATAAATCAAGAAGCATATATAATTCATAGGGTGAATCATATAGCAATGTATGTAATATATTCCGTATATATTACATATTAAAAATAAACAATTATATAATTC
>BQNB010024902.1:8118-58164 GCA_026074375.1 Tanacetum coccineum
ACCACATGTACAACTTATCAAATCACACACACAATACACAAATTACTTATGGTTCTAGAGAGAGAGATGTTTAGAGAGAGAAATATCAAAAGGAAAAATGGCTACACATTAAGAGAAAGTAAAATGAGCAACACCCTCTCCACATGAGGAGAGGGCTTTATATAGTAATGTACTTAGGCCAGCCTTGGGTTTAAGTGGGCTTTTAAGGCCGAGCTTGATATCTAAATGGCTTTAAAGCTTGTAACTAGGCCCAATTAGCTTATAGAATTCCCAGGAACATTTACTAGACAAATACAAAGTTTGGGAATCTTAATGACCATCACTTTACATAAAACTAGGTCTAACAATCTCCCCCTAAGGGGTGGTCATTGCACATAAGGCTTCACTTCTTGTGACGTCTTGAGTCTTGGAACCTTGTAGACTTGGGAATTCTTTTGAAGTTCCTTTTGCATGCTTGTGATCTTGGATCTTGATCTTTAACTTGATATACTTTGATAAAATACTAATATCGTGGTCTTTTTCCTTGATTTGTCTTGACTACTGAGATCTCCAAATCTTTATCCTTGACTCTTTATGCCGCCTTGCGATCTTGTGTCTCCACCCTCATGCTTAAGGTCTTGAAAGCTTGCTAACAATCTCCCTCAACATTTTCTCTAACATGATTACTTGTACCACATCATGGTAGGAGTGGTACTTGATCTACTTGTGAGATATATATTTGTTATTGTTTGGCAATCTTGTCGAAAATGTTCCTATTAGGGAGTGTTGTACATCAGAGATTGCGGAAGATTTTGACACATGTGCTTGAGCTTTTATCATATATTTATCTTTGTCGATTGAGCATGAGGTCTTGAATATTGACTCGACATGGACTAGAAGCTGCTACCGTCGGGAAACCTGTAATTATAGATTAGTGATAAACATACATGGACGAAAGTATCTTTGTCACTTCATCGAATACGATTATAATAACCACGGTTCCTCGTTAATCAGTATAAATACTGCATGTAATCAAGTAGAATTCAAAAGAATCTCTTTGACAGGGTTTCGCAGCTGCACTAGCCGTTCTCGTTACCGGAGCATCTCAAAGCAGACAACACGGTAAGAGTGAATCAGATAGTTACTATCTTTCTGATTGAGTCGTCAATTCATATACTGGACCAAAATCGATATCCAGTTGACACAAGCTTGATTCATTTAGAATCTCGCAAGCCACCTACCACAGATCTGTTTGATGTTGACTCTGGAAGGATTTCCATTCATCACTGTGAATACTAAAGAGTATCACTATGAATGTTTTGGCAATTACCATAAGGATAATGCGTAGGACTCTTTGATACCAAATGTTGTATAATGAGGTACGACATTTTGTATATTGGAATTTGTGTTCTAGTGAGATTTTGATGGATCTCGTTGGCTCTAGACTCTATAAGTGCACATTTGTTATTTGGTAATCGAAGGCTAGAGCGTACTGCCACCTTTTCAATATCAACGATCTCGGAATGAGAAAGCCAATTGAAACATGTTGATCTCTGTGAGAAATGAAACAAACTTATTTTAAGAGAAACATGAGTGGCTGGGATGGGTTGTGCCTTGCATCTTTGGGTCCATGATGACTTGTCTTCCATATCAGAATCATCTTTGTGATTACCGATAAATTATGCATTGACCCGGTTTCTGCCTAAGGTTGTATGGAGGGTGTGGAAACTAGAAGGGGGGTTGAATAGTTTTTACCATTTTAAAATTAAAACTTAGATTGTCGACTTATGTGAATTCAAGAGTTATACACAAGTGTATATGATAGCAATGCAAATAAATAAATAAACTAACAACAAAATATAAGCAAGTAAAGATAAGAAAGATCAAACCGGTGGCATAATAATTTATAGTGGTTCGGCTACGAAGCACCTTTTCGCCTTACTCCACTCCCCAAGTACCCAACTTGAGAGTTATCTTCACTATGTCAACAAGCTCCCTTTAGGTGGAGAAAACCGTACACGTCGCTTACACTTTTTCTGTTACTAAGATAAATACCGAGTTCTACTTCGAGATAGAACCAATCTAACACACTAGGTATTTTGAGGCCTAAATACTAACCTATCATACACATATGATACACACAACACACAACACAAGATATACAAGATGAATGATTATCGCAAACGTGATGACCCAACTAAACTAATAACAATTGAAGCTTGACGTCTTCTTGAGTGTTCTTCACCAAAGAGTGGAATGAGTTGATCACTTGTAATGGATTATGTTACAAGTATAATGATCAAAGAATATGCAAAAGATAAAATATGTATAAGAAAAATATTTGTCAAGAGTTGTTTGAAATGAAGGAGTGAGGTTGGTATTTATAGGCAACCATTTGAATTTCAAATTCTGTCCCAAGGGAACAAGACGTACGACCCACGGATCTACCATCTCCTGGATCCGTGCAGTGTATTTGGTGGATCCGTGGGAGGAGCTGGGACAAAAATTGTCATTTTGTGATTAACCCCAAATCTATACAAAATATTGTTTTGTACTTATTAAAACTAGTTTAATAGATTCTTCTAGAAGAAAATATTTCTTATCACCAATAAGGAAAGATTTTCTAGATTTGGGAAGATTTGGAAAGATTGTTTCCACTTATGGTTAATCTTATTTTGTCTTACATGATTAATATAACTAACTTATAATTAATCATGTGTTAACTTAAATCATTTGATTAGAAAAGATTTATGCAAATGATAATATTTTTCTTTGATCATTAACTATGTTTAATAATTCCATATTCATACCTTAAGTGATTAGTCGTCGTCAAGTAAACTTTCGACTAAATAACTTGTTTACATAAACTTTTACGTAGTATGACATTATATTTGTTATTATCAAAACATGAAGATCATTAAATATAAATATCGTTTTTGCGCGAATATTTGTATTAACAATCTCCCCCTTTTTGATGATGACAAAATATAAACTCATGCTTATTTAAAAGTTACTAAATAAGTATTTAGTTCTCCCCCTTTTTGTCGAAGCAAAAAGTGTTGTAAAAGGAGGGGAGTCTTGCAAGTCTTGTTTTGACGAATGCTAAGTGACTTGATTACGAATGCAAAGTAAAAAAAATAAAGACTAATTGCAAGTGCTCCCCCTTGGTGGATGCTCCCCCTCGCTTGGGGCACCAAGGAATCGAGCTATGGATGCGTTGCTACAAAACAAGGTTAGTAGACAAGCAAATATATATATGACAATCACAAATGCACAAATATACATAATGAACATCCATCATCAACACAACAAAAGAAAATAATGCTTAATCTATTATAAGGGATTTAAACATAAAACTTGGCATTAAAGCCATTACATGATAAACAAAAAAAAATAAAGAAAACAATTAAAAATCCTAAATCTTGGGATATATCATTTTCCCATATAATCCGAGAGGTGAGGTGAGATTTGCACGCGGTTAATGCGGAAAGTAAGGTGGGTGTGGTGAAGGACCGAGGTGGTGTCGATATAATTTTGCAAACGAAAGTAAACAAGTTAATAATTTAAAGACATGATAATTGAGCATTCAAATTGTTTCACAAACAATCTTTCCTTCAACAACATCCCTTCTTCAACAATTTTGCAAAGTTGTGCAACGCTCGTCCCAAGTTTTTGAACATCTCTCATGTCTCCCTTTGTTCCTTGGACATGTTTGGATCATCCTTAAGAGCCCTATGATACATCCTAGGGGAAAGCTTAGTACTAGGCAAGTCTTCATTATCTGAAGGTGGTGATTCGGTTGAGGATGAGGTGGACAATTGAGTACATTTTGACTTTCCTACATTCCTAGTTTGTTTGGGAGGAGGCTTTTTGGGTTGTTTTGCCTTAAGGGAGGACATTTTCCTAGGGATAAGCTTGTAACGTGAATCAAAAGGGTGTTGTGACATGTTTGCTTTAAGATTCTTGAAGAGACGAGTTAAGATCATCCCATATGGTAGAACTTTGTCTCGTCTATCCCTAAAGAAGTACATCATCCTAATGATGAAGTAGGCAAGGTTGAAGGGTTGTCCACTTTGTAGGCAATATAACATCAAAGCAATAACTGCTTGAGTGTGGTCTCTATTTCCTATGGCGGAGTAGACATTTTCCCTAATGACTAGTTCACAAGGTCTAAGGTGCTCAAAAAGCTCATTTGTTTCAATTTGGTTAGGCAACTTGTGGATGGTATTTCCCTCTTTGTCTACCTTTTCATGAATGGTTCTTCTATGGATTAGGTTTCGAATGTCATCAAGAGCAGGAAGACGTAAGTTGTAAGGTTTAATTTGCTCCAAGGTTTTCTTAAGTTCATCAAGACTCTATGCATCGGAGTAGATGCAAATGCCTTGGTTAGAAAGATGGGTGAGCTCGATGAATTGAGCAAGGGAGAGGTTGAAGTGATGATTGCTGATAATGAATTTAATTGAGAGGGGGTTGTTAGAGTCTCTTTCAAGCTTAAAGGTTTTGTAAAACTCAAAGATGAACCTAGGACAAATTATCTCATCTAAGGAGGGCAAGCAATCAAAGCCTATAGCCTTAAACTTAGCCACTAAGTCAACACTAAGATCATTATAAAAGGACAGGTCAATTTTTATCCCTTCATGAACATATCTACTTTCTAAAGCCCTATAGACATCCCTAAGTGCGTTGGACATATTGGGAATGTTGTAAATTTTTGGAGCGTATGCACGAGTTTCCTTGTAGTCTTGTTGGTATGCACTTGGCATTTTAGTACCTATGTAATTTATAGTGATTTAAAAAATACGGACATAGTTGATTTTTGAGCAAATTGAGATATGGTGTTGTGTTTTTGGCAATTGAAGTATGTTATATATACTATTAAGAGTATGTGATATAATTTTCGGAATCGACGTTCAAGTTTTGAACAAATCGTGCAACTTGTCGTGAATTTCTTGATGGAATTTCAACGTAGTCGATCCTACTAGGAGTGTGTTATCTTTTAGCATAAGTTTGACCATTACTAATAACTATATTATTTGTAATCATTTAGTTTCAACAAAAATGTAAACAGTGTGAGTTGGAATTTGAAGGATTGTTCTTTTCACTTTTTTAAATCGATTTGTGTAATTCGTGATGTATTGACCATCATGTAGATTGAAAAGTTTCTATGGTTCATTTTTATAGATATCTTCTTAATATAATAAAATTTATCTCGATTATGTTCACGATCGGAAGTTTTGTAATTGGAACTTGTAATGAGAATTAACATCTTTTGAATAATGATTAATTACTTCATTAAATTTCGCTTACGAATTTTTTTGAGCTGATGAAGAATTCACTATCCTGATATGTATCCATCATTCCTAATCTAATTTTATAACAATTAAATACTTTACATTTAAAAGCTGTAAATATATCGGCTATACTTATCTTCGGATGTAACTTTTTTACGACAGAGATATTGCCCTCTTTGGACATTATGCGTAGAAAGTGGTGGCTTCTTTTCTATATGTTTTGTTTCTAGAGTGTGTACGGGGGGTGCTTTTTTGCTTTAAGTCGATAGCGCCTTTTTCTTTTTAACTGTCGCAATAATCGGAAAAGTCGTCGAGGCATTGCCGTAGTCGATGAGAGCTGGTTTCATCCATAGTGCTTGTTGAAAGGCTCTTACGGCAGAGACGTATCGGGCTGTCGTTGTGGAGATAGCAAGGGCAGCTTGTTTTTAAACGAAACCAAGATGTTAATCAAATCACATGAACATTACAAACGCCACTAGTGCTTTTGACGATCAACGTAATCTCTCGCAGTGGTCGGGAGTCGGCATAAAACAATAGTTTTTATTCCTAGTTCCTTTCGGATACCATAATCCTAAGTGACTAGTTCCTCTAATATACCTAAATATACGCTTAACGGCTTCTAAATGGGTAGTCTTAGGCATTTCGTGGAAACCGTGTTACATAGCAAAACACTAAAACATAATTCGGGAATCCACGAGTCGGACTTATCGTCTTAGTGAGCTTTAGTGAGCTTGATCTCCGTTGACATCAGCGTCTTGGTTGGTTTGGAATCTTCCAACCTGAACTTCTTTAACATCTCCTTGATGTACTTGGATTGATTGAAAAATATTCCGTCTTCCATTTGTTTGATTTGAAGACCCAAGAAGAAGTTCAACTCGCCCATCATACTCATCTCAAACTCGTCGTGCATGATTTTTGCAAAATCATCACACAAGTTTTGACTCGTGGAACCAAATATAATGTCGTCGACATATATTTGAACAATGATAAGGTGTGACTTTGATTTCTTAGTAAAAAGTGTGTTATCGACCATTCCCATTGAATACTCGTGTTTTATCAAAAATGCTTTTAGTCTATCATACCAAGCTTTAGGAGCTTGCTTAAGACCATATAAAGCTTTCTTAAGTTTATAAACATAGTTTGGTTTTTGAAAATCAATGAACCCCGGAGGTTGAGCAACATAAACCTCTTCGTTTATAAAACCGTTTAGAAAAGCACTTTTTACATCCATTTGATATAGTTTAAAATCATTTGCACAAGCAATAGCAAGAAGTATTCTAATTGACTCTAATCTAGCTACCGGAGCATATGTTTCATCATAATCTATACCTTCTTGTTGATTATATCCTTGTGCCACTAATCTAGCCTTATTTCTAGATACTATACCGTTTTCATCTAATTTATTTCTAAAGACCCATTTTGTTCCTATAACGAATTGACTTATAGGTAGAGGGACTAATTCCCAAACATCATTACCTATAAATTGATTTATTTCTTCTTGCATAGCTACAATCCAACTTTCATCCTTTAAAGCCTCATTAATATTTTTGGGTTCTATAGTAGATATAAAACAAAAGAAATTGATATGATTTTGGGCATGAGACCTTAATGTTCTTTGCTTAAGATTTCCTATGACTTGATCTAGTGGATGATTCTTGGACTCCTTAATGTTAACAATTTCGTCAACTTCTATCGACTAATCTTCTTCTTTAATATTATTTACTACTTTGGTATTTCTTTTAATAGCTTCTTCTTCACCAACATAATCATCAACCAGTGGTGATAATTTGGTAGGTGGAGGACTTTCATCGAATGTCATGTTGAGTGATTCTTCAACTTTTATAGAGTGTTTATTTAACACTACATAAGCTTTACTATTTTAAGAATACCATAGAAAAACAATTTCGTATGACTTTGGGTCAAACTTGGTTAAATAGTCTTTAGTATTTAAAATGAAGCACTTGCTTCCAAATAATTTGAAATATTCTAAAGAGGGTTTCCTACCTCTAAATATTTCATAAGGGGTTTTTCCTAGTATTGGTCAAATTAATATTCTATTTAATATATAAGTTGACGTATCAACGACATTACACCAAAACTTTTGTGGAATTGATTGTTCATTAAGCATGGTCCTAGACATTTCTTGTAAGGTCCTATTCTTTTTTCTACTACCCCATTTGATTGTGGAGTATGTGGAGCCGAAAAGTTATGAGCAATGCCTTGTGCATCACAATAAGCTCCAAATTGTACCTCATTATCAAATTCGCAACCATGATCCGTTCTAAGATATTATAGAACTACCTAATTGGTTTTGAATTTTCCTACCTAATATTTCAAATTTCTCGAAAGCTTCATTTTTAGTCTTTAGAAATCTACTCCATGTATACCTAGAGCAATCATCTACTACAACTAAGGTGTGTAAATTACCTCCATAGATTTTAATTGCCGATGGACCAAACAAGTCCATATGTAATAGTTCTAAACATCTTTTAGTGGAAACCATATTTTTAGCTTTATTACTTGCATGAGTTTGCTTCCCAATTTTATAAGCATCATAAAAATATTTATCATATTTTAGCTTAGGTAAGTTTCTAACTTGTTCTTTAGACAACAATGATTGAATTAAACGCATATTAGCATGGATAAGTCTTCTATGCCATAAGGTAGAATTATCCACTACAGTGGCGAGACATAATTTGCTTGAGACTTATTTCCTAATTTCATTACGTATAGACCATTTTTCCTAATTTCATTTCCTATGATTTTACTATCTTTAATTATTTCACTATCTTCTTCCGTGAATAATACTTGACACTTATTGTCACAAATTTGGCCAACACTAAGTAAGTTAAAGGCTATGTTATCTACGTGTTCTACATTAGATATGATGAGAGAGTCATTAGAGATCGTACCTTTACCTATGATCTTTCCTTTCAAGTTACTTCCAAAAACAACGTTACCACCATCGTATGCTTTGTAGGTAGAGAATAAACTCTTGTTACCGGTCATATGTTTGGAGCAACCACTATCTTTGATCCACTCATCCGGTTCCAAGCATGTTCTCAAGCATACCTATTTTAACAAAAACAAATTCAAGCGTTTGGTCTCCAATATCTCATGGGTTCGAAAATGTTAGTGTTGTAAATCCCTTGCATTTGTTGCAATTGATTGGGATATTGAAATGGGATAAAATTTCCCATATGTACAAAGCCTTGATTTTTATGTTCTAATTCATAGGGTAAAAGTTTTGATGAATTGGTCGTCTAGAGTTTCTTCTAGATTGAGGTGTGTTGTATCTTGGTTGAGAAGGAATGTTCTTTTTTAGGTGGAGGTGTTTCGATCGAGACTCCGGTTTTGACAGAACCTAGGCCGCTTTAGTGATGGTCTTTTTAAAGACGGTTTCTTTGACTCATCAATGGTAATTATGTATTAGTTTCTTCCGAGTAATAATAAAATCTGATCTAGAAGACATAGGTGGACTATAAACGTGTTCTGTCACTTTTTCGCCATAGAAGCGACTCACGGATCCAGGTAAGGTGGATCCGTCCGTCCCCTTTTCAGTGGACGATCCAATGAAACTGATGGTTTTAGTTCCGCTTGTTGACAATTTATCGCTATCAAATCATAGACCTATTTTTCAATAGGAGAGGTGACCTTTTACTTGTTTTAAACATTCTCTTAGTGAATTAGCACTTATTTCAAATTAAACAAATTTAACTTAGTTTTCTTTAAGTTTTGGCGTTTCCCAATTTAATTTCATCACATGACTTACACAAATCGCAATATATAAATTTCTTTACTTCTCTTAAGTTTCTTAATTTTCCGTTCATTCTACAATTTCTTTTTCTAAAAATATGTTTTTAGTATTTCAAAATTTTATTCTAGTTAATATTTTTAAGCTAATTTCCCATAAGCCATCGTATTCCTATTGCTTTACAATATTATCAAAAAGATCATTATCACTATAATTGAGAGAGGTCAAGAGTTACCTCATTCCGATGATTGAGCCATGATACATGTTTTCATTGTTTGGTTTTGTCTTCGGACGTCATTTTTGCTTATCACTTCCAAAACCCAAATGAAGGCCTTTTATCCTATGTTGCGAGATGGTTTTGGACAATCTCCAATAGATGATTTGTATCCACACCGCATCTAAAACATGTTTCCAAGTCCGGTCACATCCTTTCCTTTCTTCTCATCTCTTTGTCGTATGATTCTTTTCCTTCTTTTGTGTTCCGAACAAATTTACTCTTCGTCTAAAGAACTTTTTAAAGTTCCTTACGGCATTACAAATATTCTTGCGTCATCGCTTTGCACTCTCCGATGTTGAAGTTTCATCATCACTAGAACTCTGTCTTCGCTTTCAAAACGCAATAGACTTAACCTTTCCTTTTGCCTCTATAAATTTCGGAATCTGAATCTTTTTCCATGACAACTTCATGTACTTTTAGATTGCCGATAAGCTCGTCTAGAGCTAGTGATGACAAATCTTTCGATTCTTCAATCGCCGTGACCTTTGCTCTCCATTTAGGATGTAGAGCCCTAAGAAACTTCCTAACATAGTTCTTGCTAGAGAAACCTTCATCAAGAGCTTTAAGACTAGTAATAATAGTGTTAAATCTAGCAAAACCGCTATCAATAGATTCTTCTTCAAGGATAGTAAATTGTTCATATTGTTGAACAAGAAGATCAATTTTATTATCCTTTACTTGGCTATTACCTTGATGTGTGATTAACAACGATTGCCAAATATCTTTAGCCGTTTTACACATAAAAATTCTTTCGTATTCCTTTTTAGGTAAAGCATTGTAAAGAACCATTTTAGCTTCATTATTTTTAGTAAGTTTCTTTTTAAGATCATCAGATTGTTCTTCAAAAGGAACAACCTCTAAAACTTGGGTTACTTCATTTTTGGAAACCGGTGGAAAATCACCATTCAAGATAATATGCCAAAGATCTAAATCTTTTGCTTTCACATAAGTTTCAAATCTATTTTTCCAATAAATAAAATGATCACTTTCAAAAAGAGGTGGTCTTTGCATAGATTGCCCTTCTAGATATTTATCCAAATCCATAGATCGATTCAAGCTTTAATGTACAATATACGTTAAAGATCTTGGGTGACCTTGGCTCCTGATACCAATTATGGAAACTAGAAGGGGGGTTGAATAGTTTTTACTGTTTTAAAATTAAAACTTAGATTTTTGACTTATGTGAATTCAAGAGATATACATAAGTATATATGATAGCGATACAAATAAATAAATAAACTAACAACAAAATATAAGCAAGTAAAGATAAGAAAGATCAAACTGATGACACAATGATTTATAGTGGTTTGGCTACGAAGCACCTCTTCGCCCTACTCCACTCCCCAAGTACCCAACTTGAGAGTTATCTTCACTATGTCAACAACCTCCCTTTAGGCAGAGAAAACCATACACGTCGCTTACATTTTTTCCGGTACTAAGCTAAATATCAAGTTCTACTTCTAGATAGAACCAATCTAACACACTAGGTATTTTGAGGCCTAAATACTAACCTATCATACACATATGATACACACAACATACAACACAAGATATACAAGATGAATGATTATCACCAACGTGATGACACAACTAAACTAATAACACTTGAAGGTTGACGTCTTCTTGAGTGTTCTTTACTAAAGAGTGGAATGATTTGATCACTTGTAATGGATTATGTAACAAGTATAATGATCAAAGAATATGTAAAAGATAAAATATGTATAAGAAAAATATTTGTCAAGAGTTGTTGAAATGAAGGAGTGAGGTTGGTATTTATAGGCAACCATTTGAATTTCAAATTCTGTCCTAAGGGAACAAGACGTGCGACCCACAGATCTACCATCTCCTGGATCGGTGCAGTGCATTTGGTGGATCCGTGGGAGGATCTGGGACAAAAATTGTCATTTTGTGATTAACCCCAAATCTATACAACATATTGTTTTGTACTTATTAAAACTAGTTTAATAGATTCTTCTAGAAGAAAATATCTCTTAACATGAATAAGGAAATATTTTATAGATTTGGAAAGATTTGAAAAGACTGTTTCCACTTATGGTTAATCCTATTTTGTCTTACATGATTAATATAACTAGCTTATAATTAATCATGTGTTAAGTTAAATCATTTGATTAGAAAAGATTTAAGCAAATGATAATATTTTTCTTTGATCATTAACTATGTTTAATAATGCCATATTCATACCTTAAGTGATTAGTCGTCGTCAAGTAAACTTTTAACTAAATAACTTGTTTACGTAAACTTTTACGTAGTTTGACATTATATTTGTTATTATCAAAACATGAAGATCATTATATATAAATATCGTTTTTGCGTGAATATTTGTATTAACAATCTCTCCCTTTTTGATGATGACAAAATTTAAACTCATGCTTATTTAAAAGTTACTAAATAAGTATTTAGTAGATAAGTTTACATATCTTCTCCCTCTTTTTGTTGAAGCAAAAAGTGTTGTAGAAGGAGGGGATTCTTGCAAGTCTTGTTTTAACGAATGCTAAGTGACTTGATTACGAATGCATAATAAAAAAAAGACTAATTGCAAGTGCTCCCCTTTGGTGGATGCTCCCCCTCGCTTGGGGAACTAAGGAATCAAGCTATGGATGCGTTGCTACAAAAAAAGGTTAGTAGACAAGCAAATATATATATGACAATCACAAATGCACAAATATACATAATGAACATCCATCATCAACACAACAAAAGAAAATAATGCTTAATCCATTATAAGGGATTTAAACATAAAACTTGGCATTAAATCCAATACATGATAAACCAAAAAATAAAGAAAACCATTAAAAGTCCTAAATCTTGGGATATATTATTTTCCTATATAATTCGAGGGGTGAGGTGAGATTTACACACGGTTAATGCGGAAAGTAAGGTGGGTGTGGTGAAGGACCGAGGTGGTGTCGAATGTATTAGAACATGTAGTTGACACGGTTTTGGAGCATTAGGATTTCTAGCCTTGTGGTGATACAACATTGACAAAACATGTTGTGGAGGTGAGGCATGTCATTTAGATGAACAAAATCCAAAATGTTAGGAGGATTGGGAAAATCTTGATTTCTAAGATTTAGTGGTGGATGGTGGATGTTTTCTAGTAGAGGTGCATTGTTTTAGAGGAGAGGTGTGTTGTTATTAATGTTAACAAACAAAGGTTGGGTTGATAGTAATGGTTTAATTCCGGGTGGTGGATTTAGAAAACCGGGAGGTGGTCGTGAGACACGTAGTGGTGGAGAAGGATTAGATGGGCCCGGTGACTAATTATCCATGGTTTGAGCATAGAGATCATTTGGTTACATTTGTAGTGGAGGAAGTTCTTGAGGTTCAAGTTTTATCAGAATGACAAAACAAAGTTTTGGTGGAGGTGCAACGTGAGTTGGTGTCAGAGACTCACTTGGTGATGATGAGGAAGTGTAGTGTGTACTCTTGCTAGAGATGGATTTTGATGGAGCTTGTGGTGGTAAAAAGGATTTCTTTCTAGGAGGAGGTGAAGGTGTTTTCTCATTTGGTTGTTCCTCACTTGAGGATGTGAGATTGACATAGTTTGGATACTTGACACTCATTCTTGCGGTTTTTCTTTTGAAGGGGGTGAGTTTGTTTTGGATGAACTAGCGTGGTTGTGAACTAGCAAGGTTGTAAGTAAGAAGTGTAAGTAAAATGTAAGAAAAATGGTGTTTGAGGATGATGATTATAAAGAAAAAGTGGTGAGATGAATTGTATAATGGTTCTTGGATTATATGGAGAACATGTTATATCCTAAGGTTTAAGATCCCACATAGTATCATATAGCATGGTTATAAGATAAAGTAGAAAAAGTTAAAAATCAATAAAATTTGAATTTTGACGCTTGGCCTGGTGAGCCACGGATCCACTAAAATAACAGACGGATCTACTATATGGTGGATCCGTGGGTTGTAAATTTTCATAAAAATGACAAGAACATGCATTTATGCCCCCCCCCTCCCAAAAAAAATCATCATGCAAGCATCATTATTATCTACTAATTATCATCCATACGATAACATTATCCACAACACATAGCATTTCAGATTCAAGCATGCAAACAAAAGTAAACAAGTTAATAATTCAAAGACATGATAATTGAGCATTCAAATTGTTGCACAAACAATCTTTCCTTTAACAACATCCCTTCTTCAACAATTTTGCAAAGTTGTGCAACGCTCGTCCTAAGTTTTTGAACATCCCTCGTGTCTCCCTTTGTTCCTTGGACATGTTTGGATCATCCTTAAGAGCCCTATGATACGACCTAGGGGAAAGCTTAGTACTAGGCAAGTCTTCATTATCTGAAGGTGGTGATTCGGTTGAGGATGAGGTGGAAAATTGAGTACGTTTTGACTTTCCTACATTCCAAGTTTGTTTGGGAGGAGGTTTTTTGGGTTATTTTGCCTTAAGGGAGGACATTTTCCTAGGGACAAGCTTGTAACATGCATCAAAAGGGTGTTGTGACATGTTTGCTTTAAGATTCTTAAAGAGATGAGTTAAGATCATCCCATATGTTAGAACTTTGTTTCTTCTATCCCTAAAGAAGTACATCCTCCTAATGATGAAGTAGGTAAGGTTTAAGGGTTGTCCACTTTGTAGGCAATATAACATCAAAGCAATAACTGCTTGAGTGTGGTCTCTATTTCCTATGGCAGAGTAGACGTTTTCCCTAATGACTAGTTCACAAGGTCTAAGGTGCTCAAAAAGCTCATTTGTTTTGATTTGGTTAGGCAACTTGTAGATGGTATTTCCCTCTTTGTCTACCTTTTCATGAACGGTTCTTCTATGGATTAGGTTTCGAATGTCATCAAGAGCAGGAAGACGTGAGTTGTAAGGTTCAATTTGCTCCAAGGTTTTCTCAAGTTCATCAAGACTCCATGCAGCGAAGTAGATGCAAATGCCTTGGTTATGAAGATGGGTAAGCTCGGCGAATTAAGCAAGGGAGAGGTTGAAGTGATGATTGTTGATAATGAATTGAATTGAGAGGTGGTTGTTGGAGTCTCTTTCAAGCTTAAAGGTTTTGTAAAACTCAAAGATGAACCTAGGAAAAATTTGCTCATCTAAGGAGAGCAAGCAATCAAAGCCTATAGACTTAAACTTAGCCACTAAGTCATCACTAAGATCACTATAGAAGGACGGGTCAATGGTTCTCCCTTCATGAACATATCTACTTACTAAAGCCCTATAGACATCCCTAAGTGCGTTGGACATATTGGGATCGCTGTAAATTTTTGGAGCGTATGCACGAGTTTCCTTGTAGTCTTGTTGGTATTCACTTGTTTAACACCCCCCAATTTACTTTGCAGCAGAACCAACAGTTTGGGTGTTAAGTCATAGCACAACAACATAAGAATATAAAGAACGACTCAAAAGAGACGTTTAAAACATAACATTGTCCCATTCATGTAAGATCAGAGTCAAAAATTTGTCCACAAGATCGTCACCATACAACATCATAACATAAGTTTTAACTTTAAAAACCATAACACAAAGTGTTTTCAATGAATGGAACCAAAAACAAGTTTAGTCAAAACATTTCGCGCTAAACTCCATTCGCCTCTCCAAGCCATCAACCCTGATTACCTGAGATAAAACATGCTAAAAAGTCAACAAAAACGTTGAGTGAATCCATAGAGTTTATATGAAATAAAGAGTGAACACAAGTATTTTTAATCATCAAAAACTTGTGGATCAAACAAGTTATAATCACTAATGCATTAAGCTCATGCCACTGAAACGTTAACCAACATATTATAAATATGTAATCATTTGCCCCACAACTAGGTAATATTGCAATATACCTAAAGAAATTCTCAATACAAAATGTCCTTTAGGGGTGATCGCGCCATGGATGTCACAACCCCAGACAGGGCAGTCACGGCCCAATAGATCTACTTAATGTACTAGCGCTCACCCATCATAGGTAATTAATAGTGCATGAAATTAGGGGCCTTTTTGCAATAGGTACTCATGCAATTAGTTCACAATCGAGTCTAGCATACCGAAAATCACGTGTGTTCAATTTATAAAACTAGCATGTATCTCCCTCGCGGGGTTTATAAAAACAATTATAAGTAGAAAGGCGAGGCCATGAACTTACCGAGAGAATAATTAGATCAGAAGTGTGACGAGTCTCGAACGAGCGGGAAGTACTCCTAAGCACCTCCTAAAAGACGTGACGCAACTTAGTACGATGAAAAGAGACAATACGTAAAATAAAACAAGTGGTCATGAGACATGTTCCTAAAATATGTATGGCATTTCATTCGAATTTCCCCAAATTATTTTTACTCCCAAAATGACTTATGATCTGGTCTCATAGTTAAATAAACCTCTACTAAGTTTCAGCTTTTAATTCTTAGTTTATCAAGGTGTACTAAACGTTTTTAAACTTTGGGACTAGACAAAAAAACTCAGTTTCTGATTTTAACTTGACTTGATGAACTCATAACTCCTAGCTCACAAATGTTCTAAATATGAGGCTTTCACTCCTGGAAATCCCTTTGAGTCTAGTTTTCAAAAATGTAAGGCTCGTTATCTACAAAGTTTCAGAACCATAGTAAAAGACTCTTTTACCCATGACTACTCAAACCAAATTATTTCAATTTTTTTTACCATTTACGAAAATGGTCATAAATCCCAAACCATGATAGAAATAAAAGTGATTCCAATTGGAGAAGTTATATTAATGTGTCTACGACTGACCCATGCTTTAAAATGCAGAACTTTGTGGAAAAGTTTAGTGGTTAAATCCGTTTTCCAAACAACTATCCAGATTCGACTAGTTACCGTAAAACGGCCATAACTTCCTCATCCGGAGGAATTGGTTGGGCATCCAACTATCCCATGATGCTAAGCCCTATATATATATCCATTTATTAAATTTCTCGGGAGGCTATAGGCCAATTTTTTTGAGATAAACCCACGTTTTGCTACTGATATACAAACAGTTTTATAAACCCTTTCTAAAATCAATCCAAACATTATTTTGTTCCCTCTAAATCATAACACAATGCCATAACTAATCATTGAACACAATCATAAACTCAAAAACTCATTATTTCCAGAATCCATCATCCATTTGCATGGTTCAAAAATGAAAGAAAAATTAAAAATAAAGAGAAGATCTTACTAGGAGTTGATTTAGGCTAGAGAATCAAAAACAAAAACACCCTTCTCAACCTTGGGCTGATTTCAAACCAAAGAAGATCCAAAACCAAGGATTAAAATGCTTCTAACCCTCTAAGATATAACTAATATTTGCCTCAACAAAACCCCAATAAATACCCTTCAATAAAACATCAACAACTTCTTCAAATCTTTAAGAAATTTCACCAAACTTTGCAAGGGGTTTTAGGATGATGTTGTGATGCCAAAAAGGAGTAGAGAAATTTTGTAAATATGGTGATGATGGTGGTCTAAAATCGGCAGCCACAAGGTTCAAAGGAGGAGAAAGTGGTTTTTGAAGTTGGATGGTTTTTGCATGTATGGGGAGAATAAGAAAAATGATGGTTTTATGGTAAATGAAAAAGTGGTAATTGTGTTTGTGTGTGGTGTTGTGTAACCGGCCATAGGGCCTAGACATAGGGTGATTATATTTTTTTTTGATTTTTATTGTTGTGTATTTAATTTAAAGTATAGTAAGAATTAAGTTTAAGAAAAGTTAAGTTTAAGGTAAAACGCGAGTTTTAAGCAAGAAATTTACGTAAACGCGAAACACCATGGAAAATGACAATGATGTAAATTATAATCATCGGGGAGTATTATGAGAATATTAAACCTCTTAAGGCATGAAGACGGAATAGATTCCTAAATACGGCTCACTTAAAGCTAAGAACGGGAAATTTTTACCAAATCGGGTAAACGTAAAATTAATGACTTTGCATAAAAATAAAAATGGAAATAAAGCTCGGAATAAATAGTGACCTTAAATACGGAATGTTACAACTTGGCATTTTAGTACCTATGTAATTTATAGTGATTTCAATAAGAAATAATTATAAATGATAATGACTCGATGAGTGAAAGATAAGATGTAGAGGTGTTTATATTCATTTGATGTGGGTGTGCGGTTTGCTTGACTCTAACAAGATGAAAATAATGATAGTAATAATTAAAAGCAAACCTTGATGCACAACCTATGTTTGATATTGCTCTAAGTGAGTGGAACGAAACAATGCTTATGAGTTAATCACCTCGTGTATGCATTCATGAGTCCAAATACATGAAGAAAATGTTTTTACGTTGTATTAACAATGTAGTTAAACAACCCTTGTTTTGAAAAAAAAAAATTCTAGAAGTGAAAATCATAACTTGGGGGTTTTTGTTGAAAATTTGATTCTTGGCGAATCACTTCAATTATGATTTTTGAGTATCAAAGTAGTTATACATTGTTATATCTTAGTTTTAATTGTACAAAAATAACAATAAAAATCGAAAACCTCAAATTATATGATTTGATTAAAATTGAAACCTTAGATATGAAATCAAAAAGAAAATAAGATGAAATCACTTATAATTGTTGTTATAGATTGATGATTAGTTGATGATCTTATAGATTAGTTGCTCCAATTGCCGATTAGAGTTATGTATGATTGAGGATTTTAGTGTTTTAGTTCGTGTGTGTGTTTATTTTATGTTTGTTGTGGTCCCAATTTGTTCAAAATCAGTTATTTACCCGCGATATGTGACACACGGATCGACCTAAATAACGCACGGATCTCCCATGGTGGATCTGTGGTCCGTAAGTGTCCAAAAATACAGAAAAAGTTGATTTTTGAGCAAATTGAGATATGGTGTTGTGTTTTTGGCAATCGAAGTATGTTATATATACTATTAAGAGTATGTGATATAATTTTCAGAGTCGACGTTCAAGTTTTGAACAAATCGTGCAACTTGTCGTGAATTTCCCGATGGAATTTCAACGTAGTCGATCCTACTAGGAGTGTGTTATCTTTTAGCATAAGTTTGACCATTACTAATAACACAATCATTTGTGAACATTTAGATTCAACAAAACATCGTCAACACAAGTGTGAGTTGGAATTTGATGATTGTTCTTTTCATCCTTTTTAATCGATTTCGTAATTTTCATGTATTAACCATACATGTAGATTTTGAAAATATCTATGGTAATTTTATTGATATCTTCTTAATCTATTAAAATTCTAATCTCAATTATGTTCACGATCGGAAGTTTTGTAATTGGAACTTGTAATGAGAATTAACATCTTTTGAATCATGATTAATTACTTCATTAAATTTCCGCTTATGATTATTTTTTAGATGATGAAGAATCACTATCCATGATAAGTTCCATCGTTCCTAATCCTAATCTTAAATAATTAAATACTTTACGTTTTAAAGGCTTAGTAAATATATCGGCTATATTATCTTCGGATGCGACTTTCTCGATAGAGATATTGCCTTTTTGGACATTATCGCGTAGAAAGTGGTGGCGTATTTCTATATGTTTAGTTCTAGAGTGTTGTACGAGGTTTTTGCTTAAGTCGATAGCATCTTTATTGTCACACATAATCAGAACGTCATGGAGGCATATGCCATAGTCGATGAGAGCTTGTTTCATCCATAGTGCTTGTTGACATGCCTTACCGGCGGAGACGTATTCGGCTTCGCTTGTAGAGATAGCAAGGGCCATTTGTTTCTTAGCGAACCAAGATGGTAAACAACATCTCATGAACGTACAAACGCTACTAGTGCTTTTGCGATCAATTTAATCGCCCGCGTGGTCGGAGTCGGCATAAACTATAGTTTCTATTCTGGTTCCTTTCGGATACCATAATCCTAAGTGACTAGTTCCTCTAATATACCTAAATATACGCTTAACGGCTTCTAAATGGGTAGTCTTACGATTTTCTTGGAAACGAGCACATAAGCAAACACTAAACATAATATCGGGCCTACTAGTAGTTAAGTAAAGTAAACTACCAATCATACCTCGATATTTAGAGCTATCCACAGAGTCGGCTTCATCGTCTTTAGTGAGCTTTATCTCCGTTGACATCGGCATCTTGGTTGGTTTAGAATCTTCCAACCCGAACTTCTTTAACATCTCTTTGATGTTTTTGGATTGATTGAAAAATATTCCGTCTTCCATTTGTTTAATTTGAAAACCCCAAAAGAAGTTCAACTCGCCCATCATACTCATCTTAAACTCATCGTGCATGATTTTTGCAAAATCATCACACAAGTTTTGACTCGTGGAACCAAATATAATGTCGTCGACATATATTTGAAAAAATATAATATCGTCGACATATATTTGAACAATGATAAGATGCGATTTTGATTTCTTAGTAAAAAGTGTATTATCGACCATTCGCGTTGAATACTCGTGTTTTATCAAAAATGCTTTTAGTCTATCATGCCAAGCTTTGGGAGCTTACTTAAGACCATACAAAGCCTTCTTAAGTTTATAAACATAGTTTGGTTTTTGAAAATCAATGAACCCCGGAGGTTGAGCAACATAGACCTCTTTGTTTATAAAACCATTTAGAAAAGTACTTTTCACATCCATTTGATATAATTTAAAATCATTTGCACAAGCAATAGCAAGAAGTATTCTAATTGACTCTAATCTAGCTACCAGAGCATATGTTTCAACATAATCTATACCTTCTTGTTGATTATATCCTTGTGCTACTAATCTAGCCTTGTTTCTAGATATTATACCGTTTTCATCTAATTTATTTCTAAAGACCCATTTTGTTCCTATGACGGATTGGCTTATAGGTCAAGGGACTAATTCCCCAACATCATTAGCTATAAATTGATTTAGTTCCTCTTATATAGCTACAACCCAACTTTCATCTTTTAATGCTTTATTGACATTTTTGGGTTCTATTGTAGATATAAAACAAAAAAATTTACTATGATTTTGGGCTTGAGACCTTAATGTTCTTTGATTAAGATTTCCTATGACTTGATCTAGTGGATGATTCTTAGACTCCTTAATGTTAACAATTTTCATCAACTTCTATCGACTCATCTTCTTCATTAATATTATTTACTACTTTGGTATTTCTTTTAATAGCTTCTTCTTCACCAACATCATCATCAACCAATGGTGATAATTTGGTAGGAGGAGGACTTTCATCGAATGTCACGTTGAGTGATTCTTCGACTTTCATAGAGTGTTTATTTAATACTACATAAGCTTTACTATTTTGAGAATACCCTAGAAAAACACCTTCGTATGACTTTGGGTCAAACTTGGTTAAATAGTCTTTAGTATTTAAAATGAAGCACTTGCTTCCAAATACTTTGAAATATTCTAAAGAGGGTTTCCTACCTCTAAATATTTCATAAGGGGTTTTTCCTAGTATTGGTCGAATTAATATTCTATTTAATATATAAGTTGACGTATCAACGACATTACACCAAAACTTTTGTGGAATTGATTGTTCATTAAGCATGGTCCTAGACATCTATTGTAAGATCCTATTTTTTCTTTCTACTACCCCATTTGATTGTGGAGTACGTGGAGCCAAGAAGTTATGAGTAATGCCTTATGCATCATAATAAGCTCCAAATTGTACCTCATTATCAAATTCCCGACCATGATCCGTTCTAATAGCTATTATAGAACTACCTAGTTGGTTTTGAATTTTCTTACTTAATATTTCAAATTTCTCAAAAGCTTCATTTTTAGTCTTTAGAAATCTAATCCATGTATACCTAGAGTAATCATCTACTACAACCAACGTGTATAAATTACCTCCATAGCTTTTAATTACCGATGGACCAAACAAGTCCATATGTAATAGTTCTAAACATCTTTTAGTGCAAACCATATTTTTAGCTTTATGACTTGCATGAGCTTGCTTCCTAATTTTACAAGTATCACAAAAATATTTATCATATTTTAGCTTAGGTAAGTTTCTAACTATTTCCTTAGACGACAACGATTGATTTAAACGCATATTCGCGTGGCCAAGTATTCTATGCCATAAGGTTGAATTATCCACTACCATGGCGAGACAAAATTTATCTTGAGACTTATTTCCTAATTTCATTATGTATAGACCATTTTTCCTAATTCTATTTCCTATGATTTTACCATCTTTAATTATTTCACTACCTTCTTCAATGAACAATACTTGACACTTATTGTCACAAATTTGGCCAACACTAAGTTAAAGGCTAAGTTATCTACGTGTTCTATATTAGATATGATGAGAGAGTCATTAGAGATCGTACCTTTTCCTATGATCCTTCCTTTCAAGTTACTTCCAAAAACAACGTTACCACTATCATATGCTTTGTAGGTAGAGAATAAACTCTTGTTACCGGTCATATGTTTGGAGCAACCACTATCTTTGATCCACCCATCCGGTTCCAAGCATGTTCTCAAGCATACCTATTTTATCAAAAACAAATTCAAGAGTTTGGTCCCTAATATCTTATGGGTTCGAAAATGTTAGTGTTGTAAATCCCTTGCATTTGTTGCAATTGATTGGGATATTGAAATGGGATAAAATTTCCCATATGTACAAAGCCTTGATTTTGTTAGTTGTTCCAATTCTTAGGATAGAAGTTTTATTGAATTGGTTGTCTAGAGTTTCTCCTAGATTGAGGTGTGTTGTGTCTTGGTTGAGAAGAAATATTTCTCCTAGGTGGAGGTGTTTTTGATCTAGACTCGGTTTTGATATAACCTATACTGCTTTTGAGTGATGGTTTTAAAGACGGTTTATTTGACACATCAATGCTATTATGTATTAGTTTCTTCCTAGTAATAACAAAATCTGATCTAGAGGACAAGGGTGGGCTAAAAACGTGTTCTGTCTCTTTTTGGTCATCGTTGCGACTCACGGATCTAGGTATAGTGATGGTGGATCCGTCTGTCGTGTTTTCAGCGGACAGTCCAACAAAACTCATAATTTTGGTTCCGCTAGTTGATGCTTTACTATTATCATATCTTAGACCTATTCTACAACTAGATGACTTTTGATTATCTAACATTTCTCTAAGTGTATTAGCACTTTTATCAAATTTAACAAATTTAACTTGAGTTTCTTTAAGTTTGGCGTTTTCCAATTTAAGTTCGTCACATAACTTACATGCACTTTCAATTTCTTTACTTCTCTCAAGTTTCTTAATTTTCTCGTTTAGTTCTAATTTTTTTTAAAAGATCTCTTTTAGTTTTCAAAATTTTATTCTTGTTAATGATTTTTAAGCTAATTTCACATAAGCTATCGTATTCAATTTACATATTATCATTTCATCATATTCAATTTGCATACTATCCGTCATCAAGAGAAGACTCATTAATCACTTTAATGAGAAGAGTCAAGAGTTACCATCATTTGAAGATTAAGCATAAGACAAGTTTCATCATCGTTATTTTTGTCCTCGGTTTTCATTTTTGGCTTATCGATCCAACAACCTCTAACAATGCCTTTTGATCTTTTTCGTGGAGGCCTATTTGGATATCCCGCCAATGAGGTTGATTCGGAATCACCACATCTAAAGCATTTCGTATCACTCTTGGCTTTCTTATCATCCCTTTGCCGGGATGACTTCTTCTCTTCACGAGGTTGCCTAACAAATTTACCCTTCCTTCTAAAGAACTTTTTAAAGTTCCTTACGACCATATCATATTCTTCGTCATTGCTTCCGGATGTCGAAGTTTCATCATTACTAGAATCTTTCTTAGCTTTCAAGGAAATATATTTAACCCCCACCCCCCCCCCCCCCCCCCCCCCCCCCCCCCCCCCCCCCCCCCCCCCCCCCCCACCCCCCCCCCCCACCCCCCCCACCACCCCCCCCCCCCCCCCCCCCCCACCCCCCCCCCTACCCCCCCACCCCCCCCCCCCCCCCCCCCCCCCCCCCCCCCCATTTCCATTTTTCCATTGGTAAATTATTCGAAAATCTTTTTTTCCATGACTACTTCATGTAATTTTAGATTGCCGATGAGCTCATCTAGAGCCAGTGATGACAAATCTTTTAATTCTTCAATCGCCATAACCTTTGCTCTCCATTTAGGATGTAGAGCCCTAAGAAACTTCCTAACATAATTCTTGCTAGAGAAACCTTCATCAAGAACTTTAAGACTAGTAATAATAGTGTTAAATCTAGCAAAAAATAGATTCTTCTTCAAGGATAGTAAATTGTTCATATTGTTGAATAAGAAGATCAATTTTATTATCGTTTACTTGTCTATTACCTTGATGTGTGATTAACAACGATTGCCAAATGTCTTTAGTCGTTTTACACATAAAATTCTTTCATATTCCTTTTTAGGTAAAGCATTGTAAAGAACCATTTTAGCTTATTTCTCTTAACTTTACCTTTAAAACCTAAACTTATCTTAAATTACTAACACAAAAATACGTATACGTATAAATACTTACACATTTAAGACAAAACATTAAATTCACGATAATTATTTTCTTGTCACTTAAAAGTGAACGAAAGGAAATCACAATTTTTCAACATTATTCCAATCTTATTGAGATGATCACACTCAATAAATGGATTACCAATACCTCATAAACACATAATAGCACACATAACACATAAAATCACATAAACCGTACATTGCAACAGACATATAAGTCAACACTAAAGGTTTGACTAACCTGCTCAAGTCACGGTTGTTACAGGAGGGTTGAATAGTTTTTACCATTTTAAAATTAAAACGTAGATTGTCTACTTATGTGAAGTCAATAGATATACACAAGTGTATATGATAGCGATGTAATAAATAAATAAGTAAATGCAGAATATAAATAAGTAGAGAAAGGAAAGATCAAATCGATGACACAATGATTTATAGTGGTTCGGCTACGAAACTCCTCTTCACCCTACTCTATTCCTCGAGTACCCAACTCGAGAGTTTTCTTCACTATGTCAACAAGATCCCTTTAGGCGAAGAAAACCGTACACGTCGCTTACACTTTTACTGGTACTAAGCTAAATATCGAGTTCTACTTCAAGATAGAACCAATCTAACACACTACGTATTTTAAGGCCTAAAATACTAACTTATCATACACATATGATCACACAACATAAAAAGATGAAGATAGATAAATATCACACACGTGATGACTCGATTGAACTAACAACACTTGAAGCTTGATGTCTTCTTTTTGTGTTCTTCACTAAAGAGTTGAATAATTGGATCACTTTTAATGGATTATAGAACAAGTATAATGATCAAAGAATATACAAGAATAAATATGGAAGAGAGAAAAATATTGGAAAGGGTTTTCTAAAATGAAGACATGAGGTTGCTATTTATAGGTAACATTTGAAATTCAAATCTGTCCCAGCTGTCATTACGCACGGATACACCTTGCCCTGGATCTGTCTTTGGTTATGATGGATCCGTGAGGTGTAGCTGGCACTTATTTTGTTGATGTGTTATCGTTGTATGATATATTTAAGATGATTCAAGTTTTAAATTTATATTTTGCCGACTCAACCAAAAATAACACTTTAACAGGAAGTGTACCCCATCGGTAGTAGTTTCGTGGTAAGTAGGGTGTCGATCACTGAGAGCAAGGAAACAGTTAAACTTAGACGTAGGAAATTTTCTTGAACCAAACGTGGTTCATTTCAATCTTAGAATTCGCTATTCCAACCCACAAAACTGGAAACGCAATATTTCGCTTTCCACGCAATGCTTCAAGTGAAGCAACATCACATACCCGAAAATAATTAAAATTTTTCCCCCACCTTAGGAAAAACTCAATCTACAAAAGATAAGTATGCCGCAACTATCTACTAACATCCCAATACATTCCTAAGCAGTAGCTAGCAAATGGGGTGACTTAGTCAGTCCATTGACTAAAAATAGAACACCCAATCGGCACTGTTAAACCACAACTCCAAACTTGGTAACTTGCGCAGATATGCGATGGCTGCAGTTATCCTTTCTCACTTCTTTTCTACTCCTGTAGACTGTAGGTTGTAGCAACAAGTCCTGAAGACCTTGATACACACAACTTCCACTCTCGAGATACGCTAAATACTTGCTACCTGCAACTAGCTATATTTTTCTCATACTCGCACCACCAATTGAAAACCTAAGACCACACAAAGTTGCATCCACTCAGAACAGATGGATAGAATACTTCTATCTTATACGCCCTCTTAATAGCCAGAATGAACCACTCTCCACCTCTCTTCACACTCTAGTGTTCCCAAGCCACGCACAACTAATGTTGATACGTTCTTTTCTTTGGACATCTAATTTTACACCACCAACATCCTTTTCTCGATCTTAGCTTGGATTCTCAAACGTCAATCAGAACTCATTCTTGCTTCGACTCTTTTTCCTACTTAGTCCAACGATACAACAACCACATTTTCCTTTCCCGAGTGTTAACTTAGGGACCTTTGAAACCAAACTCACTAAATAACAGTCATTCCAACGGACACAACTCTGCCTCAAGATCAAGATCCTTACCGATGAAAGTGTGTTTGAAAAACGTTCCATGTCCAAAAGATCACTCTCCACGTCTCGTTCACACTTAATTCCTCTACATTCTAGTCAAAACCATCACGTTATTCATATAATCCTTTATAAGATCCTTCAGTTGTTGCGACGTACAAGCATTCACCTTCTCCCTTTTTCCAAACATGCTTCCAAATCCTTACTTCGTGCGTCATATTATACTATGAAATTGTTTGCTCCTTTCGGCAATGCCAAGATCGGATCATTACCCATTTGATTCCTTCCACATCTATAATGCATCCACGTTGTTGGAAAACTTCATGTACATACTTCTCTTTCCTTCAGTGTCTCCCACTCTCATCTTCGCGTGCGACTCGTACTCCTCCTTAGACTTCGGGTCGCTTTAAAATATCGTCCGAATAAAAACGCTGAACTACTTGTCTATATACGTGCCATGCACACCCGCTCTTAACTCCATGAAAAACCGCTATGGCATTGGTTAACCCAAAAGGCAAATGCGCGGAAAACTTGAACGTGTCCAAAACACATCCTAAAAACAATCTTAAGCTACGTCATATCCCAGTGCACCACCATGGTGAAATTACCATACAATTTTTTCTATCTCACTCTACTCGAGATAATCTATGCACATATTCTAAACTACTCACCTTTCTTCCACCAAGCTATACAGACCTTGTCCCACAACTAAAGATTACAAAATGAAAGAGTAAAACAAAGAACCCTCAAATTCCACATGGGAGATTTCGCATAATTCCATTTTCAGCTCGCTACAATTAGTCCGCACCACATTCAGAAGATATGACCTATCCATCACTCTAGAATCACGCATGAGCAATACCAAACTTCACATGCACCAATTGGTATGGACTCCATAAATACACACAATCCAAAAGTAAAACAACTGAAAAGAAAAATCGACAAAGACGAACTAAACATCAGACCTAACAAACGCATCAATGATGTTATGAGACACCCAATGAATAATACCACTTACCGACTACCCATTAAATAAAAGATTAAGAACTTGTACCAAAACCGACTTTTTACCCAAGAAAACTTTCCCTCATAACCTTATACCAATCATTTTAAAGCAATAGAATCGCCTTAGTTAGTAATGCCAATAATTTTAAGTGTAAAAATAAATTTAAATAAAATTTTCATAAACTTATTTTAATTTTAAGAATTTTTAAAAAGAAATCAAAAGAATGTTAAAACAAATGTTTGCATTTTATTTTATATAATTATTTCGAAAGAAAGTTTTTTTTACACCTAAATAATATGATAATCGACTACAAAAAATACTTTGAAAAGGAATTTATGACGTCGTAACACGAGACGTCCATGATAACAAAAAAGACTCCCAAAATACCTAAGTTCCAAAAACAGAGATATTAATTTACTTGAAAATGAACACGACAAGAACTCTTGCAAACCAAACAAACCATAAAACTCATCCATACTAAAGGTCTTAGAACCAAACCAAAAAGTATCGTCACCCTCAGACAAAAGGAAAACAATCAAAACGTCGAACGGAGAACGTAGAACACCAGTTCTATGATAACACCCTATAATACCAAGACACAGCGTTGGATATCTTCAACGAATCAACGAGCTAAAGAACAACTAATATCATGACAACCACACCAATAGGTATCCGATGTATCTACAAACGATAGATGAAAGGGAACCTTACCATCTATGCAACCCACCTAATATAATTGCTAAATCGGTTAAGAGAGGACTTCTCGGACCACACAACCATCCTCAACAGGATCTCACATCACATCTACACTACCATTTACATAACTATTCAAACTTACATTCCATATAAAATACATACAAGCAACAATGATCAATGCAATCAAAAGTCACAAGTCCACCCGTGTTGTTGCCTTTATAATTATGTTCGAGACCAAAATTATAATTGCAGCACCTTGTTATTATTTTTGCACACGTGTACTTTCTTTTCCAAGACCACACATCTCATATGATAACATACATCTACCACATGCACTTTAATAAATAATGCAAATAAAACTCAGACATAATAACTCCATCCTAACGAACCATAAAATCCCAATTCGACTAACGAAACAGAAGTCACAAATCGCGACCCAAAATATAAAGCAATTCCGATTATAGCAACGATCGAGGTAGGAAACAAAATAAACTTATTTAGCTCGCTTTTGGTTGGACTTTTCTCACTCAATAAGTCACCAACTTACGCGAGGTTCCATTGAGGTATAACAATCTCCTAACATATCTCCTAAGGAGTGGGAAGACATGACTAAAAGAATAACAAAGGGGTATATAATTAAGATCCCATAAAAAAAAGTATATATTTCATATTATATAGTAGTAAATCAAAAATAGAGAGAATTTCAAGCTTATAGATAGCGAGAACATACAGTATATACGTACACAGACACTTACGCCCTAAATACATCTACTTCCAGGACTCCTAGGTTATAGTCTAGGTTCAACCACCTAATTCTCTATAACCTTGGCTCTGAATACCAATCTGTCACACCCCGCCAAGGCGGAAACGCGAGGCATAACATGAAAGATATTAACATAGCACATGGTATCTTTATAGAGGAATACTAAATAGTGTAATAAATGCAAAGACACAACGTGTCATGATAACATCCAACAAAAAAAACCAACGACCAAATATGAATGATAAGGATTACCATCCATACAAGTCTTATAATATCAAAACAAAGTCTAGAAATCAAATCAACATATTTCTCAAATAAAACGGCATAGCAAAATCATAGATCTTCAACTTGCATCTTATGGTCTCACTAGCAACTCTCCTAACATCAATTTCGATCACCTGAGTTACCTGAAAACGATGCTAAAACACGTCAACACTAGGTTGGTGAGATGCCATAGGTTTTAGACACCAACCTCAAAACATTTCAAAACAATTCCAACATTACTGTGATAAAGATAACAGTTGCATGGCATATCATGAACTATCACATACTACACAAATCAATCGTGCTCATACTTCAACACAATTCAAATCAATCGTAGCTCAACAAAATAGTTCGTTTCAAAAGAAGCTCGGCTCATACTCAGTGAGGAAAGGAATGAATCCAACGATCCAATCCAACCCCTGCTCCACTTGTCATTCTCATGTCACACATACAAGTAATATCATAAAGCACACGCATTTCAGCTCAACCCATCAAATAATCACATAATGAAAACATTCGAATACTCATTTGCAATCGTTTTCTACCCAATGAAAAAATCTTAGAAAAGATAGGGCTATGACACTCACCTGTTTGCGCAGCTACAAGCAATTCAAACTCCTTCCTTAACAACTATACACAATAAAAGCTCATGTTACCATCGGTAAGCTAAACTCTATCCAATATAACAACCCTAATTATTGACTAATATCATTATAACTATATGTAAAGATCTCTCTACATCAATTTTATAATACCTTCATATGTAATCTTTATTTACTCATTTACTTTTATTTTAAACACTTTACAACTTTCTGCTCCTAATGCAGAATTTTACACCGACTTGTGCGAACCTAAAAGCAACCACTTAAACACGCTAATTAATTCTACCAAAAATCATACATGTTCCTACAAAGTGTCACTGCCTAAACATTTGATACTCATCATCCAATTAGCATGTGTAACCTTCTCAAATAAAATCAAACTTTGAAACTGTCCTAATTCGGGTCTGATTGCACACAAAAATGTATGACCCTAAAAAGCATACTTAAGCTTCGAATTGATTAAATTCCTTTGGTGGATATTTAATATACTCATAGGACTTAACTACTGTAGAAGGGCTAAGTCCCATTCAAATTTTAAGTTAGGGTTTTACTCCCCGAAATTAGACCCAAATCTGGCCCGTACCTACTGGTCAAACAACTTTTTTTGTAAAAGAGTTTTAAAGGCCTTTCCGAACTCAAAATCATTCGAGGCCGGATGTTTTAGAAACTAGACTCTCTGAACATATCAAAACTCATAAGATTCATAAAAAAACTCGTTTCCAATCATGAGATGTAAGCTGAGCAAGTCGACCCAAAATTCTGCTCATATTAAACTCATGATTTAAAGTGATTTAACCCTAACCAATACACAATTATGCTATAATTAATCCTAATCAACCCCTAAATTAACTTAATTAATATTAATTACAGAACCATGAACCCTAATTGATTAATCCTAATTAATTTTTCTAATCCCTCATAATTAGGTAACTAATCTAAGAATTATAATTAGAATAAGCAAAAAATTAAAGAAAACTTACTTGAAAAAACTTAAATTTTTCTCTCCTTGCTCCCTTAAAATTCGGTAGATCAAAAGGGTGGGGAAGTGAGGTGATTTGGTTTTATATATTTATAGTGAAGAAAACTAATTAGATAATCTCCTAATTAGAGTCCTAGTTTAGATTAGATTTTATTTCTTTTTATATTTCCCTTTTTTTATATATAATCGCGATTTACTATCATACAGGGTAAAAACATATGTTTTTTTCTTTTTTTTTTTATTTAAATAATTATCTTTATAACTTATGTTTTTATAAAAACCTAACTAATTTTGTTTAAACCATTTAGCTTGAAAAGTACTTTCTAAAAAATAGCTTTTCATTTCAAATTTCACTTTTCTAAAAAATAGAAAGTTATACCCAGAAACTCACATATATTTACAAACTTATTTCTCTTTACTTTAACCTTAAAAACCTAAACTTATCTTAAAATTACTAACACAAAAAATACTTATAACGATAAAATACTTCTACACATTTAAGACAAAACATTAAATTCACGATAATTATTTCCCTGTCACTTAAAAGTGAACGAAAGGAAATCAACCATCAATCCAATCTCATTGAGATGATCACACTCAATAAATGGATAATCCAAGTAACCCTGCAT
Organism: Tanacetum coccineum; assembly: GCA_026074375.1. NCBI lineage: Eukaryota > Viridiplantae > Streptophyta > Magnoliopsida > Asterales > Asteraceae > Tanacetum > Tanacetum coccineum. The sequence continues at coordinate 38,803 of BQNB010024902.1, forward strand.
AAACACAGTAATCTGCACACATAACACATAAAATCAGCATAAATCCATTACATTGCAACACAGACATATAAGTCAACACAAAAGGTTTGACTAATCGCTGCTTCAAGTCACGGTTGTTACAAGGAGGGATGAATAGGTTTTAAACCATTTTAAAATTAAAACGTTAGATTGTCTACTTATGGAAGTCAATAGATATAACACAAGTTATATGACGCGAATGTAATAAATAAATAAGTAAATGCAGAATATAAATAAGTAGAGAAAGGAAAGATCAAATCGATGACACAATGATTTATAGTGGTTCGGCTACGAAACTCCTCTTCACCCTACTCTATTCCTCGAGTACCCAACTCGAGAGTTTTCTTCACTATGTCAACAAGATCCCTTTAGGCGAAGAAAACCGTACACGTCGCTTACACTTTTACTGGTACTAAGCTAAATATCGAGTTCTACTTCAAGATAGAACCAATCTAACACACTAACGTATTATAAGCCTAAATACTAACTTATCATAACTACATATTCACAACAACATAAAAAAGAAGGAAAAGAAAAATATGCAACACACCGTGATGACTCGATGAACTTAAAAAAAAAAAACAAAAAAAAAAACACGTTTGAAGCCTTGATGTCTCTTCTTTTTTGTGTTCTTCACTAAAGAGTTGAATAATTGGATCACTTTTAATGGATTATAGAACAAGTATAATGATCAAAGAATATACAAGAATAAATATGGAAGAGAGAAAAATATTGGAAAGGGTTTTCTAAAATGAAGACATGAGGTTGCTATTTATAGGTAACATTTGAAATTCAAATCTGTCCCAGCTGTCATTACGCACGGATACACCTTGCCCTGGATCTGTCTTTGGTTATGATGGATCCGTGAGGTGTAGCTGGCACTTATTTTGTTGATGTGTTATCGTTGTATGATATATTTAAGATGATTCAAGTTTTAAATTTATATTTTGCCGACTCAACCAAAAATAACACTTTAACAGGAAGTGTACCCCATCGGTAGTAGTTTCGTGGTAAGTAGGGTGTCGATCACTGAGAGCAAGGTTAAATCTATCAATTTAATTAATATCTTGGTTATCTAATCTATGTTAATTCTATTCTAATCATATGTTAAACATATGTCAGTCTAAATCCTAATTCTAATGGAAAAGGGGGTTTTTTAGCCTGAGAGACTGGCACGATTTGGTTGGTGACTACAATCAATTCAAGAAACTGTTACCCACGCAAGCTAATTAACAAAAGATAAAAGTGCGGTCGAACCTTATATAAGAAAATTGTATTAACCATTATTAATCCTATTAGAACGTTGGTTTGTTTATTTAGTGCAATGATTTATTCTCTTGAGGTGGCATATCCTCTTAAGACTTAGGCATTACATCATCCTAATACCTAGACATGTTATATCTATCACAATTAAAGCATCCGCATAAAGTATCCTTATTTGCTGATTATAATTTATCTTAGGGATTAAAGCAATGGTAATCTTATTAAACCCTAGCTCATAGAGACTTTACCCACTTACCGCTTAATGGCAATCTATACACTAGTAGTCCACTTGTCCAACTATGCAATGGAATCAAAACGTTATTTGTTGAATTATCTAGGTCACCATAGACAACACGGAGTCAATAAACCAATGCAATAATAACCAATTAACTTAGTTATGGCAGAAGCGTATCCTAGAACAGACATTAAAGGGATAATATTTGTGTAACTATTATTCTAGGTGTATAAATTACTATATAGAGAGCTATCTCGGACTCTAGATCCGCTTGGTCCACTTAGCTAGATCTAGTTGAATGATAGGTCGCATACAAAAGCGCGTAAACAAGTATTAATTGATAAACATAAACAAGCATACAACGATAAATTAAGAAATCGATATAAACAAATATCAAACATTCAGATTTTCATAATAATGGCTAATAACCCGAAAAAGGTATTAGTCCATCAACGTCATAATAAATACAAGAGGTATTAATTTAGTCCAAGTAAACTACCGATTTAACGAATGAAACCAAAAAAACAGAACGATATACGTAAATTATAGTGGAGATATACACGTGTCTCCCTATGGAACTTGAATACGTTTCTCGACCTCATTTGCTCTTTTTCCTCCTTGAAATCGACTTTTGTGGTTTAGGGTATCGAGAATATTTATTTGTGCACACTAAAACTTATTTTGAGTTTTCTATATTAAATGATTTGGAAGTCGGTTCAATATGGCGTATCCAATGGGTTGGATACGGCGTATTGGGGATTTCTTGGAGTAAGGACCACGTTTGATATCTTCCAGAATATTATATTGATTCCATATCTTGAATACGGCGTATTGAGTCCTCTAGATACGGCGTATTGATCTCTAATCTTCTGTGGTCTTTGGTGAGTGTAGGCACGGATATGTCGTATCTTCTTGATGGATACGCTGTAATGTCTTGCAGAAGTAGTAAATCTTCAAAAATGTACTTCATTTAACCTCTAAATGCGCCCTTTGACATGTTTTCACCAATTACTCCATAATTAACTGCAATTCTTATATAATAAACTATGTAGTAACAATTCTTTGCAATAAACTATAACAAAATGGGTAATAACGTGGGATAAGATTGATGCTATAAAATAGACGTTATTTGATGTCATCAATAACCCCACACTTGATCCTACATTGTCCTCAGTAGCCTTTTAGAAGTTTACAAAGTGATCCCTAAGGATTATTTCCGTTTAAAGCACTTATTCGATCAATCAATTACACAACCAAAACACCATCACGAAATAGGAAGATGAAAACACTCAAATCACTCAGCTAATCTATATGGTAACATGTAACTAATTCGCTCAATTGCTCGGTCGTGATGAGTATTCTATCATAAGCTTGTCAAGGATACACATCTCCACCACTAAAGCCAATGAGTAACAAGTTTATAAAGGTAAATATGGGTTTTTCTATGGAAAGGCGTACAGTTTGATCATTCTACAATCTTTCACCAGAAGTACCACTCCAACAAGACAGCTAAAGCACACATACACACCCGGAACGCTGGGATAGACATGAGTGTTCAATCACATCCCCATTCGAATTTAACCAATGGTTAGGATGAAGAATGATATAGGGTAGGAACCTTCAAACTTTCACCAAAAATCGTAAACCAACAAGGTACAAGATATGCATACACACCCAGAACGCCGGGATAGACATACATGTTCGTATGAATCCTCATTCGCGTAAAACCAGAGGTTAATCATTAGGTGAGAGGAAAGTAAATTGTTGTTAAATAAAAATCAAGAAATAAATAGATTAAGGCTTAAAGTACAAGTTGCTAGACACTTATTTTCCCGACCGTTATTATGACAAAGACACTATTATTTACAACGTCTTGATCATAGATCAAAAACAACAACCTAAGTTGGAGTTCCCATAACGGTCAATTCCCTAATCATTCCAAAACTTTACATACTCTACAAGGCAAGTGGCGATATCTTCCACTTTGTACAATACTCTAAATCGTTGATTTTTGTCGACGTATCAACGAATAATCGATCCTTCGTATAATTCCTTCGGTAATGCTCTTTCGTGAAATGATTATCTTCAAACTTTCTTTCTCTTTTTTTTTGTTTTTTTACTAACTAAACTTCAAATCTCGGTGTAGTTTCACCATCTTCACGATCATAATAATTTTGGATAATTCCTTCGGTAATTTTCTTTTCGTTTCTAGCGAATTCACCATTAATAGTGAATGAGTAAAATCACATGAGCTTTGAGACTACTATTAATAACATATCCTATTTGCAATGTGTAAATTTCCAACCGCACCAAAGATAGAAAATGACACAAGATTTGGGAAATATAGACTTTACACTTTAAGCAACTAGAAACTGTAAATTAAACTTAATCTAACAGGGTAGGTTCAGGTGTAAGGGTGTAACGAAACAAATAATTGGTGTAAATTTCTAAAGGATTGGCTCTACGGGTTGTTTTAGTGGATCATCACTCTAAAGATGAAAGTGGAAGGGGTTTAAATGGGAGGTTAACTAACCGGTGTAGTTAGTTAATAAGCAACATGTAAAGGCGATTAGGTTGTAATCCCAAGTATTTACCAAATTTAAACAAGTACTACATCCAATTAAATCCATAATACTCATTATTGTGGTCTCGAATAGATATACCAAGCCAAGTTCTAAAGTCTACAACATCACCGGCACACTCATATTTTGTGGAATTTGGGTAAACATTTAGAAACAGAAATGTTAAATCCTCACAATATCTTTCAAGGGTTATTGTGTGCGAGTTATGTAACAAGTAATTTCACAAAAGTATGCTTGAATTTTTTTTAAATTTAGGCATAATTTTTGCTTTTTATTGTAAAAAATAGGACAAGCAAACATTCTAATTCTATCCCCCCCACTTGAATTATACAACGTCCTCGTTGTATATATAAAACATTAAATACGGGAATTTAAAAAGAATCAGACTGAGAAACTTCCTTGATATTTGCTCGGTAGATTTTTAATGTTGTGTTTATGAGCAATAATTCATGTTGAACAGCCGCCTTGAAGTTTCAAGACTCCAACACTTCAGGATCTCCAGATTTTTAAATACTCTACCAATATCGTCGATTTCCTTTCATGAGGTCCTGTGTAAAATATAGGAAAAACAGGTGCATTCCAATCTTGGTATATACGGTTAATTTAAACTAAAACAAACTAAATACAGGTCAAACTGTGGATACAGAGTATCAAATAGATAAATACGGCGTATTTACAGAATTGACAATAATATTTTTAAAGTGCATGAAAAATAAAGACTGATAACGTCCAGACATTCAATACGCCGAATGGTATGGGGCAGATACGCCGTATTGAAGTCTGGGAAGACAGACTCGATAACAAAATTAAATAACATTCCGGGTTGTCTCCCGGGAAGCACTTTTGTTTACAGCGAAGTCTTTAAGTTAGACTTTTCTTCAGCTTCTCTTTTTACTCCAACTCATGCACGCTAATGTACCCGCGTGTAAGCCATTCTTCCATTGACGGAACTCGGATAAAGTCGGGTCCTAGATTTAAAACTCCTTTGTAGAACCCCTTAAGCTTTTGGTATGCAAGCAAAATTCCGTTTATCTTATCTTTTTCACTTACCTTCAGTAACGGTGGTATCATGTTGCATTGTTCATTAGTGTGTTGTTTAAACTTTGGATGTGATCGCAACATTTGGTAAGTTACTTCATTATCACCATTGTAAAAGGTAATAATCCCTTCAAACCGTTTTGTTTTAATGCCAACTTCTCTCAAGAATGGTTCGCCAAAAATAATATCGCCCATTTTATTATCACGATAAGCATCCATATCCTCTAAAACTGCAAAGTCAGTCATAACAGAAAAAATTCTAACAAAGATAGGCACATTCATTAAGCTTCCTACAACATTATTTCCTTTGTACACCATCTTATTTTTCATTATTGAATTATAAAATTTTCTTGACATCATGTTGACATACAATAATGGGAAAAAATTAGCGTGAGTAAATTCAAATCCTATCATGCATGAAAAAAATTTTAGTTGTGAGCACAATCTATGTGGATCTTCTTATCATCATCACAATAACTAGGGTAATCATCAATTTCAGAATCAAGATCTTCATCCCAAATTCTAAATTCCTCAATTACCTCACCTTCCTCAATGGTGGGCATTAAATCATCTCCTTGATTTCTTCTAAGCTCAAATGGTTCATTTAGATCTTTAATCCAAAGTAATCTTTCGAGAAAGGGTCTAATAATCTATTTAACACCAAAGTCTCTCCCATAAGCCTAGCTTCTAAATCAAGCTCCATTCTTTCTCTTAAACTTAGAATATAGACCCTCTTAATTATACTACTAGCAGGTTTAACACTTTTGAAAATAACCTTTTCTTCCCCAGCCCTTAAAGTAATATTTCTTTTGTAAACATCAATCTTAGCACGGGCGGTAGACAAAAATGGTCTTCTGATGATCAAGGGTACTTTGACATCCTCGGGCATATCAAGAATTATAAAGTCTATTAGGAAAGTAAATTTACCAATTCCTACTAGTACGTTTTCAGCTATTCCTTTTGGATATTTCACAGTCATATATGCCAATTCCATTATCAACCTAGTGTGAGCTAATTTACCTAATCCTAAGTTAAGGTAGGTCGAGAGAGGCATAACACTAACGCCAGCTCCTAAGTCAACAAGAGCATTGTCAAAACAGAAATTATTAATAAAGAAAGGTAAAGTGAAACTTCCTAGGTCTTTCTCCTTTCGGGGTATGGCGTTGTTGATATGTGAAGCTCCATAAGCTTCCGTGAATTTTGGTCCATAATTCCCCTCTTCTTCATAGTAATTATTATCCAAACGACTTGGAAAAGGAACCGTCATTTGTCTTGACTTGTATAACAATTTACTGTTCTGTCTAGTGGATACGGCGTATTGGTTTGATCCAATACGGCGTATCAAGTTTGAATCAGCTTCAATAGTGGTTGAAATCGACTTGACTTGGTCTCTCAGGTTTATTTCAGTTGAGCTTGGTAGGCTTTCAAATCCTCTCTCCTGTAGTACCTTGATCATTTGCCTGATTTGTATATCTAAAGTTTTGATCGATGCTCCTTGGCTTTTTATGGCAGCATCTGTCGAAGCTCGGATTTCTTTGATCAAGTTAAAGTTTTCTTCATGTCTTTTTGCCGATTCACTCATGAATTTGCTCAGTGTATCTTCCATAGATTGCCTTCGTTCTTAAAACGAAGGATTGGCGTTGTTCCTTTGATAGTACCCTAGAGCAGTTGCTCTATATCCCCTACAATGAAAAGGTCCACCAAATTACGTATAGTAAGCTTCTTCTAGGGCTTTCCCTTCTTCTTTTTGTGGGCAATCCTTGGTGTAATGGGGTCCTTTACATTGCTCACATCCAACCTGAGCAGCATAAACTTTTACATTCACTTTCTTGATCTCTCTTCCAAGATTGTTTAATTGTGCTTGTATCGCAGCTAATCCGTTAGAAGTCTTAGTACTTCTTCCTTTTGATGTCCCATTGTGCCCTTTTGGCATCTGCAGCAGTTTTAGTCGGAACGACACCTCTTGTGTCAAGAATTTATCATGTTGGAACATCCAAACCATTGTAGAACAAAATCACCTCCTGCATCTTAGTCAAATAGTGTTGAGGACACTTCATCAAGAGTTTCTTAAAGAGCTCCCATGCTTGATAAAGGGTCTCATCTGGCTCTTGCTGAAAGTTGTTGATTTCCTCCATTTTCTTCGTAGTTCGACCAGGTGGGCAGTATTTGTTCAAAAACTTAGTTTTAAGATCTTCCTAAGTTTTGATTGAACTAGTTGGTTCATTTCGTAGCCAACGGCTTATGGCTCCAGTTAAGGATATAGGGAAGACTCGAAGCATTAGTTGATCCACAGTGATGTTAGGAACATGGAATAAGTCAACTATTTCGAGAACTTTCTCAATGTGTTCATTAGCATCTTCATTATCCAAACCACTAAATGTGTTTTCTCGAAGCTCCTTAAGAAATTGTCCTTTTAGTTCAAATTGATCTTTGTTATCAATTTTAGACCTAGCGACTCCCTATCCATAGTCCGTTCGGGTCTTGCTCATGTATTGCTCTATTGTTTCCGCCATTGCTTCTTCTTCTTCTTCCTCTGAGTATTCTTTGTCAGAAAGTAGATTGAAATCCGGAGATCTCAATTCGTCAAGGCTAAGTGACTTGAAGTGTTTCTTTGATGATCGAAATTCTCGTTCAGGATCTTTTTAAGGTGTGTATAGTTCGTTTCTTGAACTCCTTGTCATGCACTACCTGAAATAAGGGATAAACAATCAGTAGAAGTTTATGTCCCAGATGATCGATACGCTGTATCCAATGGAAGTGGATACGCCGTATTAATCTGTTGAGATGAATACGCTGTATTGAACCGAGAACTAGATACGCCGTATTCAGTGGGATTGGAGCCGTATTCAACAGTCGACCAGAACAGTGTATTCAAGAAAAATAATTAAATATGCAAACAATTAAACACACAAATATACAAGCAAACAATCAAAGATAAATATACAAAATATACATAATATACAAAAATATACACTAATCTAAATTACAATAATCCTAAGGGTTAGATCTAATCTAATGTCAAAAACCAAAATATCAAAATAAAAATCAAGATTAATTTTCACTCCCCGGCAGCGGCGCAAAAAAATTGATGTGTTGTAGTGTATGGTTGTTTTTTATATGATTCAAGTTGTAATTTATATTTTGCCGACTCAACCAAAAACAACACTTTAACGGGCAGTGTACCCGATCGGTAGTAGTTTCGTGGTAAGTAGGGTGTCGATCACTGAGAGCGAGGTTAAATCTATTAATTTAATTAATATCTTGTTTATCTAATCTATGTTAATTCTATTCTAATCATATGGTAAACCTATGTCAGTATAAATCCTAATTCTAATGGAAAAGAAGGGTTTTCAGCCTGAGAGACTGGCACGGTTTGGTTGGTGACTACAATCAATTCAAAAAACTGTTACTCACGCAAGCTAATTAACAAAAGATAAAAGAGCGGTCGAACCTTATATAAGAAAACTGTAGTAACCATTATTAATCCGATTAGAACGTTGGTTTGTTTATTAAGTGCAATGATTTCTTCTCTCGAGGCGGGGTATCATTCTTAAGACTTAGGCGTTACATCATCCTAAGACCACACATTAATTCTGCCACAATTAAAGCATCCACATAAAGCATCCTTATTTGCTGATTATAATATATCTTAGGAATTAAAGCAATGACGATCTTGTTAAACCCTAGCTCGTAGAGACTTTACCCACTTATCGTTTAATGGCAATCTATACACTAGTAGTCCACTTGTCCAACTATCCAATGGAATCAGAACGTTATTTGTTGAATTATCTAGGTCGCATGCTAGTCAACACGATCAATAAACCATTGGCAATATCCAATTAACTAGTTAAACCCGAAGCGTATTCTAGACACAGACTTAGAAGGACAATATTTGTGTAACTATTATTATAGGTGTATAAATTACTATATGGAGAGCTATCCCGGACTCGAGATCTGCTTGGTCCACTTAGCTAGATCCAGTTGAATGATAGGTCGCATACAAAAGCGCGTAAACAAGTATAAATTGATAAACATAAACAAGCATACAACGATAAATCAAGAAATCGATATAAACAAATACCAAACATTCAAATATTCATAATAATGGCTAATACCCAAAGGTATTAGCCTTAAAACGTCATAATAAATACAAGAGTAATAATTTAGCCAAGGTAAACTAACCGAGTTAACGAATGATACCAAAAACTGAACGATTACTAAAGTATATGAAATTACACGATGTCTCCTATGGAATTGAATACGTTGCTCGACCTCTTTTGCTCTTTTTCTCTTCTGAAAATTGACTTTTGTAGTTTAGGTATCGAGAATATGAGTTAGCACCTTTAAACTCGTTTTTGAGTTTTCTATTTATAATGTCTAGAAGTCGGTTCAATACGGCGTATCCAATGGGTTGGATACGACGTATTGGGGATTTCTTGGAGTAGGGACCACGTTTGATATATTCTAGAATATTATACTGATTCCATATCTTGAATACGGCGTATCGAGTCTTCTGGATACGACGTATTGCTTTTTAATCTTCTGTGGTCTTTGGTGAGTGTAGGCACGGATACGCCGTATCTTTTTTATGGATACGGCGTATTGGTCTTCAGAATAGTAATCTTTAAAATATCTTCATTTAAGCTCCTGAATGCGCGCCTTTTGCTATGTTTCACCAATTACTCCATAATTACTGCAATTCTCAAATATAAACGATTAAGCAACAATTCTTTGTAATAATTATACAAAATGGGTTAATATCCTAGGATAAACGATGCTATAAAATAGACATTATTTGATGTCATCAATATTGTTTATCACTAACCCATTCATGCAGATTTCCTGACGGTGGCAGCAGTTAACCGATGACAAGTCGAAGTCAATGCCACATGCTCATACTCGACCGACATATGTAAAGACATCATGAAAGCTCAAGTACATGTTTCAAGACTTCCGATACTCTGATACCGCACGTCTTTCTTAAAGTGACAAAGTATTAAAGTTAACGAATTTTAAGAAATTTACACTACTCTGATACCGCACGTCTTCCATGAAGTGACGAAGTGTTAAAGTTAAAGAATTTCAAGAAAGATGGTTACACAAGCTTTCAAATTCAAGAAAAGTATGAGCTTGTCGGTCCAAAAGTCACAAGATAACAAGAAGGCAAAGATTACAAGATGTCGTAAAGAGATTATACCTGGTTGATGATCTCAAGAAGCTCAAGATCATATACAAGTCAAAAATAAAGGAACAAGCTTAAGCCTAAAGTCAAAGATCACTACAACATATCACAAGTTAATGATTGAAGTTTAAAGACTACGAGCTCAAGACTGAAGACAAGCATAGTATGCTAGGATTAACCGTTTTTGTAAAATGGAGTGACCTCCCTTAGGGGGAGATTGTTAGAAATACGAAAAGTATCGGTCATTTCCATAATATCATAAGATAGGCTCGTAGTATGATTTTTGGAACCTTGATAAGGTAGAAAGGCTCAAGGTCCATGACTAGCCCACTCTAGGGTCCATGGCCGGCCAAATAGAAGTATTAATACCCCTCTCCATACCTTGGAGATGGTTGGTGGTTCATTTTTAAATTACATACTAATCTAATATTTTCTCTCTTCTTTTCTCTCTCTAAAAGTGTTCATCCCTTCCACTTTCTCTTTCTAGCTCTTTGTCATTTCTTTCTGAGATTAGATAACTCATATATTCTACACGAATCAACTATTTAACATAACTAAAGGGTTGCACCTTTTACAAAGCCTAATGATATTGTGTCTACAAAACCGGCTTTCGGTCATCCGATCGGTTCACGGTTCAATCAGCCGGGTCAACCCTTTTTTTAAAACACTAAGTTTTACAACATAAGACATATCAATAATATTGTAGCCTCAATACATAACTAATAGATTTCTACGGTATAATTAGAGCAAACTTAACATCACTTGCAATTCTTTCATCCGTTGCGTACAAAGTTGCTAACTGTAGTACCTTTCTCTTTCAGACGGCTCACAAACTCAATGATGCTTAGTATTATAAATAACTATTTTATTAGTTTTGTAATGGGCATATGCCTTAACAGAAAGCCAAACAATCGCAAGCCAAACACTCCTTTTGTACATCTTTTCTGTCTATAAGCCTCTATTACATAGAATAAACTGTTATCAGTTAAAAAAACTAAAAATTTATTGTGCTCACACAGCATTTGAATATATTTTGATTGATTCTTAGAGTGGCAAGTGATCATAGAAAGGCCTAGAGAACTATATATTTTAGTGATAATTTGCTTGCAGCAACTTGAGATTTGAACTAAAACCGGCCAACAGATCTTTAAGGTCTTACATTTTTTCTCCTAACCTTTAACTTTTTGTGAAACACTAATATAAGGGTGAAACTACGTGTCTCTATTCCCCTCCCTGTCTCTTTTCCCTTATCCCTCTTTCCTGGCTGTTTCTTCTCCTCAATCCTTGAACAGGACTTTCTGACACACTTTCTCACCACTTCTTATACCTCAATTTCCCCCACTCCATTTCTCCTCCCTCCCACTTTCGCTTCCCCCCTTCCCACCCTTTCCCTTTCCACTTTCTCCCATCCATTTTCCCATTTTTCTTGTTTTCCCTTCACACTGTCTATTTCTCAAAGATTTCTTCTGTCCCCTCCCACACCCTCTCTCTAGATATCTTCTTCTCCCTATTCCTTCCTCCTTCGTTTTCCTCCTCTCTATTTCCCCTCATCTTTCCCAATCCTCCCCTACTTTCCCCTACTATCACACTCCCCTCTACCCCACTAATCTCGTGCCATTTCCCCCCTACCTACCAATTTTCTACTAAACCTTCCCGCCCTTATTTCCAAATGTCCCCCTCATTCTTCCTCCGCCCTCCCTCTTCTAATCTTTCCCTTCAACTGTTCCCTTTTCACCCTCCCACCTCTTCTCACTCCCATTCCTCCAAAATTGTTCCTTCTTCTCCTTTCTCACTCCCCCTTCACATTACTTGTCCCCTTTCTTTCCCACCCACCCCCTTCCATCACTTTTCTTATTTCTCACTTTCCACAGCCTCTCCCCTCCCTTCGCCCTTCTTCCCCGCTAATCTTTTCTTCACATACCCCTTCCTCATCCCTTTCCTTCTCTTGTACTCCTTCACTTCCCTATTCATCTCCCCCGGCCACTAATTCTTCATTACACTTCAGCGTCTCCCTTCGTTCCTCGTGATTCACTTTTAATCCTAATCGTTTCCCCTCCCCTCTCAGCTCCCGACCCTTTACACTTCGTCTTCACACTTTTCCTAGAAGTTCTTTCTTCACCCTTCTCCCCTCATCATAATTTCTCGCCCACTCCCCCTTTTCCATTCCCCCCCCCCCCCTTTTCACCTCTCCCATTCTCACCCTCTCTTTTTTTCAACCCACCACTTCACCTTCTTTCCTCTCCCATTTCCTCATTTCCTCCCCCTTCCTCATGCCACCCCCTCTCCCCCTCCACTAACTTTCTTCCCTCCCTCACCCTTCTTCTCTGAAAGATGTTTCCATATATTTTCCCCCCCCCCCCCCCAACCCCCCCCTTCTTCACCTTTTTCAAATCCCAGCCCTAAAACCTTTACCCCCCTTCTTTCCTCCTCTTCCCCCTTTCATTCGCATCTCCAATTTTCGCACACTCCCCCCCATTTACCTCTTCTCTTCTCCTCCCTGTCCCCTCCTTTTCATTCCCCCCTTCTTCTAAATTTCACCTTATCCCCATTCCTGGTGTTTCCCCCTCCCCCTCCCTATCCATATATTCCTCCCCTCACCTCCTATTCTCTCTTTCTTCCCTGTTCCACTTTCCCCTTCTTACCCTCCTCACTTTCACTATTTCATCCTAATTTTCCCCTCTTCACATTCCCCGCCTGATATTTCCCCCTTCTCACACCCCCTTCCCCCCTTTTCCACTTTTCTCTCTTCCCGGTAAAGACACTTTCCTTTCTAAAAGTTTCTCTTACGCTACTTTCTATCCCTCTTTATCTCTTTCCCCCCTTACCATCTAACTTTCCCCTTTACCCTCCCCCTCTTTCTCCACTCCTCTACCCGACGTTTCCCCCACTTTCTCCCCAATTCCTTTCAACACTCCTTCCCCCCACTCCCTTCCCACCATTCCCATCACATTCTATCCCTTCTTCCCCCATCACATTTCCCTTCCTATTCTTCAATCCCTCGCGTCCTATCACCTTCCCCTCCCTTCCCTTTCCCCTCTATCTCAATCTCGTGCTTCATCCTCTCATTTTCCCCTCTGTCCTCCCCCTCTCCCCTCGTAATTCTTCCCACTTCTTTACCTGTTCTCTCGCTTCCCCACTCCTCAAGCCCCTCAAATATTCCCCTCAATGTCTCTCCTTCCCTCATCCTCTCCTTCTTCCTTCAGCATCCTTCTTCTTCCTCGCATCCTTTTCTTTCTCTTCCCCCCTCTCCACCCTCGCACTACTAGACTTATCTGTTACCTCCCTTCTCACGTCTTTCTTCTATGTCCCCCCTTTCACCCCTTCACCTCCCCCTCTTCACTACTTTCCTCCCCCGTTTCCGTCACTTACCCCCGCCAACCCTATCCAATAAGTTCACTTCCTCACGCCCCCCCCCCATCCTTTTCCTTTTCCCCCTTCACCCAACCTTCTTTCCTACCTCCCCGTATCTATTCCTTAATTCCCCTCTCCTCCTCCTCTTTTCTAGTCTCCTTCGGTCATTTCTTTTCCTGAGCATTGATAACTCATATATATCTACACGAATCAACTATTTAAAACATAAACTAAAGGAGTGCACCTTTTTACAAAAGCCAAATGGATATTGTGTACTACAAACCGGCTTCGTCATGCCATCGTTCAACAACGGTTCAAATCATCCGGTCAACCCATATTTTTTAAAACACTAAGTTTACAACATAAGACATTTCAATAATATTGTAGCCTCAAACATAACTAATAGATTTCTCAACGGTATAATTAGACAGAACCTAACGACGAGAGTAAGATGATCACTTGCATTCTTTCATTGCCGTTTTGCTACAAATTGCCTAACTGTAGTACCTTTCTCTTTCAACGGCTCACAAACTCAATGATGCTTAGTATTATAAATAACTATTGTATTAGTTTTGTAATGGGCATATGCCTTAACAGAAAGCCAAACACTCCTTTGTACATCTTTTCTGTCTATAAGACTCTATTACATAGAATAAACTGTTATCAGTTAAAAAAACTAAAAATTTATTGTGCTCACACAGCTTTTGTATATATTTTGATTGATTCTTAGAGTGGCAAGTGATCATAGAAAGGCCTAGAGAACTATATATTTTAGTGATAATTTGCTTGCAGCAACTTGAGATTTGAACTAAAACCGGCCAACAGATCTTTAAGGTCTTACATTTTTTCTCCTAACCTTTAACTTTTTGTGAAACACTAATATAAGGGTGAAACTACGTGTCTACATCATCCGTCTAAAGCACATGTTGTAATTCGCTGCAAAGTTGAAGAGGCTGTTTTTTTGTTTTTTTCCTTTTTCAGCAAAAGGGCATTAACATTATAATGAATACATAACCAACTTCAAATTTATAATGGTGTCCATTAGCTTTTGTATTGCATATCTTTTTGTTATTAATTTCTTTATCTAATGTGTTTAGATGAGGATGACAAAAAACCATAAAAAAATTAGCCATCGATTAAAGTCCCATCGACTTTAAAACCAGCCAGTGCTATATTGGTAGAAAACTATCTTTAAAACAAACCCTAAAAAAGTAATTACCTTTGTAATCAGATGAATGGAGAGATTATTTTCACAAACAGATCTTCATAATACATATTTGTATTGACCTAAGAATAATCGTTTATATGTGTATTATCGATTAACTTTTCTGCTTGATTCATAGGTAAGGTTGTGATTCATAGGTTTTTCGTTTATATTTGTTCGTGATTCATAGATTGTGAGATGACAATGAACACGTAATGATCAGATCGTGATTAATAGGTTGGTATAAGCTGATACTGTAATCATGTGATGATTTAACGGTTGGAGTGTTTTTAGATTTGGGGATGATGTAAAAAAAGATACTCCCTCCGTCCCATATTAAGTGTCCACAATGAAATCTTTTAAGTCTTTTTTCCTCAACTTTGACTATAAATATTTTTGTTTGTGTTATATAATATTGAACGAAAATTCTACCAACGAAAAATATATTCAAAACTCTATCCATTCATATATCTTGCATCAAGTATCATATAACATAATAAGAAATTATTAAGGTCAAAGTTAAAGAAAAAAGACTTTGAAAAAGTCAAGTGGACACTTAATGTGGGACGGAGGTAGTATATGTTTGTGTTGTTTAAGATGGAGAACTTTTTTGGGTTAATTACTTGAAAATGTATGATACTTGCCACTTTTTGTTATTGTGTGTACTAAACTCTTTTTTTTATTGTGTGTACTGAACTTTCATATTTCGACCTTTGTGTGTATTTGTTACCGTTTTACCCTTACTTTTTTCAAAATTTGAAGGGTAAAATGGTCATTTTACATGGCCAAAAAAGTGACAAAATACACACAAAGGTCGAAATTTGAAAGTTCAGTACACACAATAAAAAAAAAAATTCAATACACACAATAACAAAAAGTGACAAGTATGATATTTTCACGCAATTATCCCTACTTTTTTTTAATAAAATTACATTTTCCGCTTACATTTATGAAAATTAGCATTTAGGCCCATGTGTATTTTCGGATTTTTGGTACGTGTAAAGTGAAAAACGTTTTTTTTATTATTTAGGCAAATTTGGAAATAAATTAGCTTTTATTATTTTTAGCAAAATTACATTTTCCGCTTACAACTCGTTGCTTGTTTAAAAAACCCAATTTGCAAATAAGCATTTTTAACAAACTAGCATCTATCAGACACTCCTAATGAAACGATCACATTTAGATGAGACCATTAAATATGATATTAAAGTAATTTCAATGTTGATCAAAT
This sequence comes from Tanacetum coccineum, assembly GCA_026074375.1. Classification (NCBI taxonomy): domain Eukaryota; kingdom Viridiplantae; phylum Streptophyta; class Magnoliopsida; order Asterales; family Asteraceae; genus Tanacetum; species Tanacetum coccineum. Next base: position 54,907 of record BQNB010024902.1, read on the forward strand.
ATGAAATTCCACCACTAAAAGAAGCTGACGTACAGAATGTTAGTCAACTAACCAATTGCCAAGTTCTATATAAAGTATGATTAAACTAGTTGTTCAATGTCTAGTTAGATATATATACGTTGTTGATGGTTCTCAGAACAGGGTGAAGATAATCAATGTTTAGCTAATTACCAATGAAAAATACCCGATATCACTTGAAGTCGTGTGATCATTTCAAATAAGATTATTCGACCTTATGCCTTGATTACACGAATACTTCATTGGGATAAAACCAAGTATTTGTTATTGTTTTAGGCACAAATCAAGAACCCTTCGCTTCTAAGTGTTTATGTTTTTCTGTATGTTTTTCCATGCAATTGTGATCCCTATAAATAGGGCATTTACTCAAACCCTAGTCAATGAAAATTATGAAAGATTAATGAGCTCATTTATCTCTTTCATAATTAGCCTCCATAATTGTAAGAATTATTTGTTACATGATCAATTTAAACATGATCATTTAATGCAGTCAAACCTGCCATTTGAAAATGTCAAAGTTGTTACAAATATTTAATGTTGAAACCGCCCATTTAATAGGTCAAAGTAGTTACAAACATTTAATGTTGAAACCGCCCATTTAATCTAACCTCTAAAAGAGTCAGGAAAAGTCGGTGACTTGATAGGTGTACACTCCGTACCTCAAAACCCATTTTCAAGTATGACTCGATTCCCACAATTGCACTAAATTTTCAACAATCCTCCCCAATTTAGTACAATTCATTTTGCATGAAAATTAAACATAAAACAAAACATGTACATAAACAAAAATATCATGAGGATTGAATTTCTATCTTAATACATTACACGTTTAAATATTCGTGAATCAGAGTGTTCTAAGAATTGAACCCTTCAACCAATTTGAATACCTGAAGATAAAATACACACAAGTTTTCAAACACTTAAACACTCCTAACACTATACAAGCCATGTGTTCATATCTAATTCATAAATGTTATAAGAGCTAAAAGTCTAGAGCTCCCTGAAGCGGCAAAACCTCAACATTCATATAGGTGGTTCTTTTTTATTCATGCTCCTGCTAAGCACTTTTTCAAAGAAATTAACCATTGAGAAGTAAAGACTTCATCCTCCTTTTCGGCAGGTTTCAAGCACATCCTTGGGATGATTGTAAAACATGTGCTTCAGTCCACTGAATATTCAGCTTTCCACATTGAACTCAGCTACCAAGTTTCCTCAGTAGGGAGTTGGATATCTTAGCATTCAGCGACTAGGTTGGACTTTAATCACATCCCTTCAACAGACTTTAAAACCAAGTCTCTAGTCAGTCCCTTTGTCAAGTGATCAGCTAAGTTCTGTTGAGACCTTACAAACTCTATAGATATCACCCTATTCATGATAAGTTCACGAATCATGCCATGCCTGACACCTAAGTGTCTAAACTTCCCATTGTACATTGGCTATAAGCCCTTGCCAATGTAGCAGCACTATCACAGCGGATAAAAAAAGGTGATATAGGTTTAGACCACTATGGAATCTCAAGGATCAAGTTTCTCAACCATTCAGCTTCCTTACCAGCAACTGCTAAAGCCACATATTCAGATTTCATTGTTGAGCTGGTGATGCAAGTTTGCTTCTTGGACGCCCAAGAAATTGCACCTCCACCAAGCAGGAATACCCAGCCACTGATAGACAAATTATCTCCAGTATTGCTGATCTAGCTAACATTAGTATATCCTTCTAAGACTGAAGGATAACCAGTATATATAAAACTATAATCCATAGTTTTCTTTAAATACTTCAGTACCATCTGAATTGATTTTCAGTGCTGAGTACAAGGATTACTAGTATACCTACTCAGTTTATCCACTGCAAAAGCAATATCAGGCCTTGTACAAGTCATGGCATACATCAAGTAGCCGATTACCCTAGAATACTTAAGTTGAGATACAACCTGAGCATTATTAGGCATCAGCTTCTCACTTGTATCCATAGGAGTACTCACTAAAGTACAATCAAAGTAATTGAATTTCTTTTGTACCTTCTCAATATAGTGAGACTAAGAAATTTCTATTCCAATACTTTTATGTTTAATCTTTATACCCAGGATAACATCATCTCTCCCATGTCCTTCATAAAGAACCTTGATGATAAGAATTCCTTTGTCAGTAAACCTGAACTTGGTCAGTGACAAAGATCAGCATATCATCAACATATAGAGAAATGATGACCCCTTTACCAGTTTCAACAAATTTTCTATATACAGATTTCTCGGCTTGGTTAAGTAAATAATCATTAGACAAAACCACTTCATCAAACTTTCAAAGATCCATTTACAACTAAAAGGTTTGCAACCTGAAAATAGATCAGCCAACACCCAAGTGTTGTTGCCTATGATAGAATCTATCTCATCATTAATTGCTTCTTTTTAGAAAGCAACATCCTGAGACTTTGTTGCTTCATCAAATGTTTTGGGGCCATCCTTAACATTAAAGCAATAGGAGTGTTGGTTAGAGACCTCAATCTTGTTCCTCAATTGAATATAATTTAAATTCAAGTCCAAATTTCTTTGGAGTCTGATATGTGCTTAAGTACACATATCTTTTACCTCTAAAAACGAGCTTAAATGACCAAAAACAGACAAAAACTGCCAAATTTTCAAACACTTAGCTATTGTTTGACAGACTTGGCAAAAACACAAAACAACAATGCAGGCTATTTAACTTGATTCCAAACTTGATTTAACACATTCATAAACACAAAAACATCACAAAACAACAAGATTAAAAGTCTTAATCAAACAAGCAGATAAAATAAGCTTTAACCTCACAGATTCAAAACACAATTCCTTAAAAACTTAAAAATGAGATTTACTACTTAAAACTTAAACAAACTAATTTTTTTGACTAATTTAAGCTAAACTAAACTAACTCAAATGTCAAAATGCAATTTTGACCCATTTTAACCCATGAAAACAGTTAAACCAAACACCCCTTTAACTTTTGAAAAACACATTTCAGCTTAGAAAATTAGTTTTTAAAACTAAGACTTCAAAGACAAGATGTTTTATAAGTTATTAAGATAGTAGTAAGCAAGTTTCAACAACCAATAAGCACTTAAATGAGCTAAAACAGAATATGCAAATCTTTAAGACAGATTTAAGAAACCTTTGCACAAATGATTTCTAAACTATGACTAGGCATACAAAAGCATTAAATAACATTAATAAGCATAAACTAGCATATAAAAACAAACAATAAGCAC
>BQNB010024903.1:0-60217 GCA_026074375.1 Tanacetum coccineum
ATCCTTTATAAACTAGAAGGTTTGGGCATATATGTGATGGTCTTGGTTTATCAACGCCTGTGGATACCACATCCTTATCAACCATATGCGACGGATAGATACTAACATTAGCTTACAGGTGACTGACAGATTTCGTTAGTCCAAAAGTGAAACGGTGTAGAAAGTACTTGGCATAAATAGGACAATGGTACTGCAGAATGCATTAAAAAGGGCCGAACTCTAAATTTAACCATCTAAAACTATCGCCGGACTGTGAGCAACCACACCAGATCACAGCTAAGTGAGAGACGAGAAATGTGACTGCTAAAGACTATACGCATACTAGTGACTAAAAAGTATAATTTGCAAAGCTAGATTCAGAATCAGACTCGTTGCTAGAAGAATTATGCACATCTTAACACCTTAATGATCAGCTATGAACTAGCAGACATCAGACAGGTGCTACCCCTAAACACTATAATTAAAATGTACGCCTAGTAGACACATCTTACTACAGCTGCTGAACACAGATAACACAGATTTTCTGCTTCAAGATCATGTATACCAACCCAAAAGGGCATACAACAGATCAAGCTTATCGTTTCAGAAGCGATCAATTCAAGAATACCAAAGATTCAAAGAGCAAGAGGACCAAAAGGGAAATATCCAGAAAAACCAATTATCACGACTAAACCATGACAGAATAGTAACCGCACGAGCATTATAACATTTGAGTAAGACAGAGTTCGCACTGCCAAAGAACAAGATTATTAAAAGAGTATGAGATGAAGAAAGATCCTAGATATGCCTCGACAAGAGTGCAGCTGGATAGAGAGCCTAATATAAAGCTTAGCAGGACCTTGCACTGCCCTTAGTCCTCACGCCACATATTCACAAATCTGTTAATGGTAATTGATACTAGTTCACATCCTATTCAACTCAACAAAACTGTGCACTGCATACAACATTCTTATTCAACTCAACATACCTCCAAAACTGAACATAATAAATGGCAGAAAATGGTACACAAACTAACTCTTCCATGAAAGATAGCAATGAGCCTTTAACTTGATCTCAACCAAAATGCAAATCTATGCTTAAGACTTTGAAACCAAACATGACACGGTCCAAAAATGTACGCACAAAAATAGGTTTTACCAACCAAAACACTAACCCATTTGAAAACTAAATTTGTGTTTTTCTTCACTTCTACACCTCCTCCCTTGTAAGCATCTCGATCATATCAGTTTCTGCATAAACAAAAAACAAATTATTATAAAGGTAACACACATATAAGGGACAGATAACACATTCATCAATCAAAAAACCTGCATTAATCCTCTTCTTCAGAGGCTTCATTCAGCCACTGTATAAACTTTTCTGACTGCTTAACAAAAACCTTATCCGATTCATCAGCATCTTCTTTTTCTTTAGCCCAGTTAATAACCGCTTCTTCTTGTATAATATCTTTATCATATAGAAGATGCAAAATCTGTACAAAAAGTGGTGCATACTCTTTCCCGGACTCCATACAGATCTCTTCAAATTTCATGATCACCTCGATCTCATCGTCTATACCTTGAAGATACGGTTTCAATAGCTTCCCCCAACGCGTAACAATGTTATTAGTATTTTTTACCAATTCTGCAGCTGAATTATGTGGCGTATCAAGGGCCAACTTCATCATGGAATAAAATAGCGCACTAGCACAGTTTTCAAGAGTCATGTTGTATGATAACCGAAGTGAGTTGACTTCAAGGATGATATGGTCTTCTTTGATGTTTTCCTGCACCGCCCTTAAAAACGTCGCTTCGACTTCTTTTTCAAAGTAAACAGACTCATCCCGGCCATCGTCATCAGATTCAGAACCTGACTCTTTTTCATCGGCAAGCGAAAGAAGTGGGTCGTCTTGAAGAACTGTTTCTAGATCCTCGTATACTGCTTGAGTAAGCTCAATAATCTTCGAGGCGGGAATCGGTGCAACAGAATGTCGCCACTCTTCCTCGTGGTCAACTTCACTAACCGACCAAACGAAACCACGACTTCCCTCACCGATTTCTGATGAAACCCAGTTGTTACCCGAGTCACCATTTTCTACTGTGTTGATAGTTGGTATGATTGAATTGTTGTTATCATTATCAGCGTATTCAAGCTCCTCGTCGCTATCTTGTTTCACTGGTTGCGGGAGTAAGGAAACTATTGAATAACACGGAACAACCAAATCTTTCCCAACAACAACATTATATGACAAAACAGCACCTGGTTCAAGAACCGCACCAGATTTCACAACCACCCCATCACATAAAATCGAGTGTTTTAATTTGCACCCATCTTCAATAGTAACATTATTCCATATATAACATCCGTCGATAGAAACATCCGACCCAATTTTACAACCCTCCCCGATAATTGAATTTGAAATAACAGTGTTGTCACCGACACTACTACCTTTCCCTATACAAGTAAACGGTCCAATCTCTGCTGAGCGAGATTGAGATACTTCTGATGCTCGATATATCCCATTTCTTTCGGTACACATGGAAAGCAGAACGTCGGGTACTAACGGGTACGTCCATCTTTGAATAATATCTTTACTAATGGAGTCATAGCTTCGAAAGTTATCGACCCTGGCAGCATAATCAGAACGTATTTCATGAGTGAAGATTTTATAACCCATGATATCATCAAGAAGCAACCCTTTAACAAAGTGCCGTCGTAAATGCTGATAATCGAAATTATCAGTGAATAAACTTAGCACTTCGGGTGAGCATATGTCAATGTAACAATCTTGAACATCGTTGTGTACGCATATCGAAGGGTTTTCAGCAAGAAATGACTTATCGAGGGTCAACGACCCTTTGAATTCATCGGCTTTATCCTCATAATAATACAGCTGCTTTGTAGTGGAATCAATTGCCATGAATAACTCATCGGTTCCTAGCCTGGTTTGTCGGGTAACCTGAGACGGTTTCGATTGCTTAACAACCATTGTCATTACAGCAAAGTTGTCTTTTCGTCTTCTTTCTTTATGCTCATGAAGTGCTTGGGTAAGCGACATGTTGCTGACTGTATCACCACTCACAAGTATGAAATCACCGCTTATGACATTACGTTCGTATATCAACCGTAAGGCGTCCCCTGCACTGATACAATTGTGGGATTCAATTGTTTTGACGGAAAAATTTGGTTGGTTCATCCAATTAGAGTTGTTTAAGTAATTGATAATCTGTTTGGAATGGGAGCAGCAAAAGACGAATACTTCTTCAATGTCGGCTGCTTCAAGCCATGATAAGGTGTAGTCAATCATCGGGGTGTTGACTAATGGTAAGAGTACTTTTGGGCATTCGAGGGTGATGGGACGGAACTTTGTGGTGAAACTGTCGGCTAAGAGGATGGCTTTTATGGGTACAGGTGCCAGGTCCTCAGCAGTAACCGCGACCTCTGGTTTTGTATCTTTCTTAGCCACCATTGTTTGGCAGCTTTAAACTTCACGCCTGTCATCAAAAAGCAACATACAGAAGCTATTTAAAATTAAGGTCACAGATAAGCATAAAAATTTCACATATATGGATCTTTACAGACACTCATTTTTATCCTTTTAGTTTCCATTAGGGTTGTGTGTGGTAGATAGTCAGCTTCCTGTGTTGTTTATAGTAAAACTATTTGCGACTATCTTTATTATTCTAAGGGTCATGCAATCAGTTTTAAATAATCCAAAATCAGTTTTACATGTAAATCGTTTAATACTCAGAATTTGCCAAGCATTCTAACAACTAATTACATGAATAGCCCTACTTCTAACAGAAAAATCACATCCAAGCACTGTCTCTCGCAGATCGTTTTGTTACAGCTGATAATAGTTACTTTGAAAACACAATGCCAAAGACCACTTAAACCAGGAAGCTTCAGGGACGGAAGTCATCTTGACTTTTTTGTTAACAGTATCTTGACTACATTTGATAGTAAGAAATCAAATAAACACGCAGTTGATGCGAATAATCAGAACCTATGAAACACCCAAAGTCCAAACGAGTAATATCTGAATTGCTACCACAAACTGAAAAGGCAAACACTATCTCCTGCAGACTCGTTTGACTACAGCAATGTTGAGTGTTTAGATAAAGTGCTTATCAGCAATGTTGATTGTTCAGATAAAGTGCTTATCAGCAATGTTGAGTGTTCAGATAAAGTGCTTATCAGCTAATTTCATTGGAAATTATACTCAAATAAAAACTCAGATAGGTTCATACATAGTACCTACAATTTTTCAAAGCATTAAAGTTTAAAACAAGCAATCCCAAACACCCCCTAATTATCTGTTCAGATTATTCCATAATCACATAATCACTATTAAAACACAAAGCCAAACACCCCCTAAATAACGATTGTGGCCTGATCCAGTAACTTTGAGGGGCAGAAACTATACTGAGCCAACTAAAGCATCAAATAAATACACTTGTTTTTAGGAAATCAGATAAACAACCTGTTCGAAGTTTCAATTTTCAATTTATTATGGTTTCAAAATCCTGTATCCGCTATATATAAGACACAACTATACTTTATTACTTATCTACACACTCATGCCGGAGGTCTCCCTCGAAGCGGTCCCTTTACCCTCGGGTGGGAATGTAACTGTCTACATCCTACATTCCTCATACTCCGTTTTGACAAGATTTCATACATTTCATCATCATGAATGCAAGCTGCCTTTTCAGTGAGACTGTAAGGTAGAATACAATAAGGGGTTTTGGGCATTGCTTATGTAAACTGCTTATCTGCTTTAAAACCAAGCAAGCACCAACCTACTAATATCTAGATGCTTACCAGCAATGTAAACACTCAGAACTGCTTCAACTGTTTTAGAAATAAGCAGTTTGACTATTTGAATAGAACTGTATTTCAGCTTCTCTTAGAGCAAACGCATTCCTAAAGGTAGCTATGTGATACAAAATATTATAATCACATAAAATAACTCTAACAAACAGGCCCGCATAGACAACAAGGGTTTCAAAACGCGTGTTTAAACTGCTTAAAAGCTAAGCATCTACCTACCAGCTTATTTTTAAGTGCTTAGTTAGCACACGTGAAATTGTATTTAAAAACACCCAAAATTACTTTATCTGCTGTAAAAATAAGCAAAAACCCACTCATCAGCTTATTTTAGAACATATAAGCACTTAAGTAGCCGTTTGGCATTGCATAACTACGTGATATAGAATAGTATTTGGATATGCATGTTGAGAGTAGTTTTGATATAAAGCTATTAATAACTTACGACAACATAATATATAGGGGGTGTTTGTGGTAGCTTATTTATCCGGCTTATTTTGATATTGGAAAAGTCAATAAGCTGACTCACAAGAGCTTATTATCTATATGAATATAAACTTATTGGCGTAAGCCAATAAGCTTCAGTTGATAAGGTGATAAGCTCGAAAGAGTGAGCTTATTGGCTTTTCCAATACCAAAATAAGGCGGATAAATAAGCTAACGCATACATCCCTTATATATTATGTTCTCGAGTTATTATAAGCTTTATAACACAATTCTCAACATGTATATCCAAACGCTATTCTATATCACGTAGTTATGCAATGCCAAATAAGTGGCCGTTTGGCATTGCATAACTTACGAGAAGATGATAAATAGGGAGTGTTTGTGTCAGCTTATCTATTCGGCTTGTTTTGATATCAGAAAAGCCGATAAGCTCACTCTTTCAAGCTTATTATATATATGAATATAAACCTATTGGCGTAAGCCAATAAGTTGAAGTTGATAAAGCCATAAGCTCTTATGAGTGAGCTTATTGGCTTTTCCTATATCAAAACAAGGCGGATAAATAAGGTAACGCAAACACCCCCTATTTATTATGTTGTCATAAGTAATTAATAGCTTTATATCACAACAACTCTCAACATTCATATCCAAACACTAGTATAAAAAGCCCTAAATAAAAAGAGAACCCTAATTCTAAAAAAAGCACATAATCAATCAATATTTAACACATTACACATAACACCAATACTTGAAACAATAAAATTAATTATGAAGTTATGTAAAGTAACATGAAGCGATTATTTAAAAATAAAGATAGGGTTAATAAAAGTGAAGTACCTGGTAATAATAATGAAAAAAGTGTGGATTGTAATTGACGGTGGTTGATGACGTCAGTGGTGGGCGGAGATGAAGGCGTGAATAGGGAGCTGCGATAATAATAAAAGTGTAGAGGATTAAGAGTTAAAAATGTTTCTTTGTTTTTTTTTTTTAATATTTGGCGTTTGTGTTTTGTTATTAACAACCCCGCGCGGGATTATTTTTTCAACGGACCGATAATGCCAAGTATTATTTGTCAGTCGTTAAGATTTACCTCGCAACGAATCGATAACCTCAAAGACTATTTTCGTAAATATTTTAAAAATATATATTAAACTTCAACATTTTTTATAAAATCGTACGCATGTTTGAAAGATTGTAATATTAAGCTCGTTTTTTCGCAATTCAACGATCTTTTCAGTGACATTTTTTCTTCCAAACGAATCGATAGATATGCGTTCCATATTTGATAAATAAAGTTTGTTATATAAAAAATTCGTGAATAGGTTAAAGTTCAAGGTCGGTTTTGTAACATTTAGCATACTTGAGGGTGCGTTTTGAAAATTATTATTTTTACATCGTGAGTCGTGAAGTTTTTTTATTTTTAATAGTAAAAGAGGCCGTTTAAGAGTGGCACGGTTGCCAAGGATTCTGCTATTTAATACTATAAGGTAATAATATAACAACTCGTAATTTTCATCAATGTAATTATCCATCTATTAAATTAGATGCACTGTAAATAAACCATCTATTAAAAAACCACCTATTTATATGGAAAATTTGTTTGCTTAACTCATTATGCAACGTAACTTGCATCACTAAAGTAAACGAGCTCACGCAACCTACCAATGCCATCTATATCTATGTTTATATCATATAAACATCCTAATATGTCAAGTCAATATCTTAAATCATTTTACCAAGTACATAAATTCATTTAACGTAACTTCAAAACGTTATTTCAAAACAAGCATAAACGTTAACATTTATATCAAAAACGGTTATTATATGTAATTGCATACATATAAAATAGAAAGTGCAAGTATCAACGCATGATGTTACACGGGTAACATACACACATTTGAAATATAATTTCCCTCCAAGTCAATGTACAACTCATTTAAGCTCAATGTACAAGTCAATAATGGAAGAAAACCAAACTAGGTCATTTTACCTCCTAAATCACTTTAGTTTCTTACTACCACTTTAACACAAGGTACAAACACTTAATGCACAACATCTAAACCCTAAACCTAAACCCTAAATCCTTTCTAAACTCTAATCTAAAACCCTAAACCCTAAACGAAACCCTAAAACCCTAATTTCACTTTAAACCTAAAAACTAATCCTAAACCTTAATCCTAAACCCTAATCCTAACACTAACCTTAATCCTAAACCCTAATCTATCCTTAATCCTAACCCTAACACGAATTAAAAACCCTAAATCCTAAGCCGAAACCCTAAACCAACCCGACACCCTCTTTTCTTTCATTTTTAACCCATATTTAGCCAAGCTAGCATCCTACCACCTCTATGACATCACCACCACATCACCAAGCAGCCTACCAAGCACCTCCATCACCACCTTGGCCACCAAGTTAGCCTTGTCACCTCCTTGTCACTCCATTGTACCCGAAACCCTCATACACCCTTCCACCATTCAATCCTACTCTTCTAGCTCTCAATACTCATCACTATAGCTCCCATGAATCATCTATCCTAGCCTTGACACTAATCAAACCCCAAACTTGGGCACCAAGGGTCATTCGAACCCTATATAAGCCAAACACCCCCCATTCATTCAAATCACAAACATTTATCTCACACTCAAATGGAGTTCTAGCTCAGCCAAGGAAGAAGTAGAAGGTCCCTAAGCTCATAATAGAAGCCAAGAGCAAAAAAAGGAACCCTTGAAGTCCGTTTACCTAGGCCTTACGAACCCAACACCCCATTCGAACCGATTTAAGCTCAATTAAGCTCAAATCTATTCAAAATAAGCTTATAATCTGTATTGATAATGTTCATAATACTCTTAATGATCATATATGAAACTCTTGTTCAAACCTTGAATCCATCAAACCATGCATTTTATTTTAAGCCCTAAAAACGACTCGATTTTAGTATATTATAGCTGAACTAATCCTTTTTTAACTTTTGTTACGTAAAACATCTAATTTTTGCTTATTCTAATAAGCTATAACCTACAAATATCATTTGGAACCCTAAAATAAGCTTGCATGACTTTTTGGACTTGATTTGCAAATGTTTTCATGCATAGGGGTATATATCGTAACTTTCTGAAATTTATAACTAGAGGGGCTGAAAAAGTTATTATTCCAAAGTTATAACTATAAGGACCTATCTTGCCAAGTTTCAAAGTTAAAGGTTTAAATTATATATACTTTATAATATAAAGGACTAAAACTTGTTAGAATTTATAAATCGAGGGTAAATATTGCCATTATTTGAAAACTTAAAAATATAAAATAAAAATATTATTTATATAAATTAATAAAAATTATATATAATATTATAAGACTCTATTTTATTAAAATCCGACACAGTTATCGTTATTGATCATCGATCGACGCATTATAAAAACAATTACGTTATATATTTAACGTAATTTATCATCGACTAACTTTTGAAGAAACTTAAAATTTTATCGTATCACGTTACTAGGGGATCTTCATGTGAGGAGTTTCATTGATTACGTTTGACGAGTTTGCTGGATTTACGATTTAAAGTGTCCTGGCTCCTCAAACGTTTACTACATGACCTCTGAATTATGATAGCCCGAACAGTGATACAATGATTTTTCATAAATTAATAAATTCAAAGTAATACGTTAAACTTTTTATAGAAAATTTTGAAACATAAACCATCACACTAAGACTTGACATATTACCCCAGGTTGCGTGACGTAGCTGTTACTTTCACTTGATATACTTTTGCCATCAATCAGATTTCCCCTGTTAAGGTGAGTTCATAGCCTCGCATTTAACTCTTTTAAATGTTTCATAAACCCGCGAGGGGGATACATGCTATAAACCAAGAATACAAGTGTTTTCTAAATGTATACTATCCTGATATATTATTGCATCTGTTTGTCTTAAGTCCCCTTTATGCCAAAAGACCCACCATCATGACATTAATCACTTGCGATAAACGCCGAATATTGTGGATAGGCCTGATCGGGTTACGAATCTCGATTTGTGTTAGTCGGATAGGTAACCAAACGCACTATATTTGAAACTCATAGGTATATGGCAATTACCTACACGGGGGCCATTATCATTATATATATCATATGATATATACACAGTCAGTTTGAGTTCCATGAGCTAGAGACGCAAAAATAGCTTTTATCTATAATAATGGTACTCCATTGCAATTATTACACTTATGTGTGATATAACAACGTAACCACTAATGAACTTGTATTCAAAACTGTTTAACATAAACCTAAGAAAATCACTCAACCTTTTTATCCATGTTAATTGAGCACCTTAAGGCACGAGTTGGCCACGGACTTGAAGATGGATAAACTGTTTATCATTCAAACTTTATGTTTTCATTGTAATTTTGGGAACTCTGATGTAAACTCTGATGAAATAATGAATGATAACTTATCTTTTAAAAACGTCTCTTTTGAGTCATTTTTTATGATTATGACTGTAGTAGCTATGAAACAAAATACCCCATATTAGCTTCCGCTGTATATGTCAAAAATGTGGGATGTTATAGATTGGTATCGAAGATCCACGAATTATAAGAAAAATGGGTTGAAACCTTAACTATAACACTTTTCTTTCTTTTTCCATCCAAGAAAGTCCTCCATGCCACTACATCTCCCGAATAGTATGTAAAGTACATAACTATTATACTATTATGTAAATAACTTATGTTATTTACTACTGGGTTGTTAACAGAGTGATGTCTTCTCCCAACCACCCTACTTCCAATATTGAGGATGCTTCTTCCTCCAACTTTCTTGACTATATCCTGGCTTCCCGGGACTATGTCCCAGCTTCACCAGGAAAAACTTATTCTAGCTCTTCGAATAACTCATTTGGTTTAGTTCTAAAAGCTTCACCGGTCATGCATGCATATTATGCTGAAGAATCACCTATTCCACCGCCAACTATTGTACCACCATCTTTAATGTTATCTCCAATGTTTAATCCTCAAGAATTCTTTCTTCCTGAAGAATTATTCCACTTAAGAAACGAGGTCGTGACCGATTATCCTCCTCTACTTCTGCCCTACCTTAAGCATTCGAGATAGGAGAAAGCTCTCGTAAGACAAGTTTGAAACGTCACGAGGAGCAAATTGAGGGAATTTTGAATAATCTAGATGAACTCTCTCGACCGCATTGAGCACATAGAAGACAAAATAGAAGGTCTTGGAAATAGCCGGGTGATTATACAACAAGATTTTGACAATCTGGAAGCTGAACTCCGAGAGTCTCATACTCAAATTGCTAAACTTCAAAGAAAGCAAATGGGAAATAACAACAAGATTTCTCTGGCTCGCTTTAGGATTGCTAATCTGAAACAAATCATCGAAGATATCCAAGTCCATCACCAAGCAGACAAGGAAAGTCTTCTGAATGCAATCTATGAAATCAAGAACAGCCAGGAAGGACCATCGGACTACTAGATTAGATACTAGTTATAGCTTTTGATAGAACCTAGCCACGAGATGTGTGGTATAAATAACAACACTTGTCAAATTTTGACTATGTACAGTACAAAGGCAAGTCGTTCATGATATAATATAATGGTGATCCCGTTTCATATTCATCCTGTGTCATATATTTCATCTTCGTCTTTATCATTATGAATCATACTGTGACTTCTAAATAAATCACAAATACTTATTTGATATGAATCATCTATGATATCACTATTGTGACAATGTTTATTTTTGAACCTTATGCATTTTAAGGTAAGAATTATGATATCATTCTTATTACGTGTTTTCTTATGTTGATAGAATGCCTCCCAAAAGGACATCAACATCTGAAGCACCAGCCATGACTTCAAGTGCATCAGGACTAGTTGCTGACCGTGTTACCGCCCCAGCTCTGAAGCACAAGCTGCAACAATGGATATGCTGACAATACAATAGGAACATCAGAGAATGAGAAGCTCCTGTAGCAAGAAAGTGTAGCTACAAAGAGTTCATGAGCTGCCAACCTATCAACTTCAAAGGTACAAAAGGCGTGTTGGACTTATCCGCTGGTTTGAGCGAACTGAATCAGTGTTTTCCCGTAGCAACTGTACCGAAGACTGCAAGGTAAAGTTTGCTACTGGTACTTTAATTGAAGAAGCTCTATCTTGGTGGAATTCTTTTGCCCAACCTATTGGGATAGAAGAAGCTTACAAGATTACCTGGGTTGAATTCAAGAAGCTTTTGATAAAGAAGTATTGTCCCCGAACTGAAGTCCAGAAGATGGAAGACGAATTTTACCATCTGACTTGAAGGGGAATGATCTCAAGACATATGTGAGAAGATTTCTAGGAATTGGCAACCTTGTGTCCCACTATGGTGCCAGATTCTGAGAAAATGATGGAAGTTTTCATCAGTGGATTGCCTCGAAGTATTAAAGGGAATGTTATCGCCTCTAAACCCCAAACTCTAAAGGAAGCCATTAACATATCCCAGAGGCTAATGGACCAGGTAACAAAGCACACTCCGGTGCAAGTATCAAGTGATCACAAACGAAAGTTTGACGACATAAGAACTTTCAATAACAATAACTACCGTAACACCCAACACCAACAACCGCTACAATAATCACCAACCACAACAGAACAGAAGACAGGAAACCTTCAGGGCTTATGCTGCCACCCCAACTGAAAACAATGGGTATATTGGAAACCGTCCTTTGTGTAAGAAATGCAATCTGCATTACACAAGACCTTGCACTGTTAAGTGTAATACTTGTAACAAGGTGGGCCATCTGACTAAGAACTGCAGAAACAAAGGGCCAGCCACTGGAAGTAATCTGCTACCAGTGACAGTTACTTGTCATGCCTGTAGAGAGAAAGGGCATTATGCAAATCAGTGCCGAAAGACCACCAACAACAATGCCCAGGGAAGAGCCTACATGTTGAGGGATAGGAATGCTCACCAAGACCCGAACGTAGTCACGGGTATGTTCCTTCTAAACCAACATCTAGCTAGAGTATTATTTGATTCTGGAGCTGATAAAAAGTTCGTATTCATATCTCTTGCCTCTATGCTAAATATTCCACCTATTACAATAGATACCTTTTACAATATCGAAATGGCCGACGGAAACATAGTAAGCACAAACACCGTTATTCAGGGTACAACTCTGACTTTGTTAAAGCAACCTTTCGAAATTGATCTTATGCCAATCAAACTCGGTAGTTTTGACGTCGTCATTGGTATGGATTGGTTATCCAAGTATCATGCTAGAATTATTTGTGATGAGAAAGTAATCTACATCCCAATCAACGGTGAAACTTTGATCAACCGAGGTGACCAAAGTAAAACCCGACTAAGTCTCATATCTTGTATAAAAACCAAAAGATATATATCCCGAGGTTGTTAAGTTTTCGTAATCCAAGTAATGGAAAAGAAGTCAGACGAGAAAAGACTAGAAGATATCCCATTAGTCAGAGAATTCGCAGAAGTTTTTCTTGAAAATATACCTGGTCTTCCTCCCGTTCGCCAAGTAGAATTCCAAATCGATCTAATTTTAGGAGCGACACCTGTAGCCTGAGCACCTTATAGATTAGCTCCTTAAAAAATGCAGGAACTATCTAACCAACTTCAAGAGATAGCAGACCGAGGTTTTATCTGACCAAGTACTTCACCCTGGGGAGCTCCTGTCTTATTTGTAAAAGAAAGATGAATCTTTCAGGAACGTGTAACGATTTACCGAGAGTTGATAAAACTTACCATAAAGTAATCGTTAACCCATTACCAAGATTGATGGAGACTGATTTGACAACTTTCAAGGTTCGAGTGTCTACTGAAGATTCGATCTTGAGATTCAGGGCTATCATCAACTGAGAGTCAGGGATGAAGATATTCCTAAGACTGCTTTCAGAATAAGATACGGACACTATGAATTTCAAGTAATGCCATTCGGTTTAACTAACGCACCTGCTGCATTCATGGATCTCATGAATCGTGTGTGTAAACCCATACTTGGACAAATTCGTTATAGTGTTCATCCGCAGGAATATTTCATCTTACTCTGCGTAACAAAGAAGAGCATGCAAATCATCTAAGAATAATCCTAGAATTACTCAAGAAAGAGAAATTGTATGCCAAGTTCTCCATGTGTAATTTCTGGATTCGTATCGTGTAATTTCTTGGACACTTAATTGATAGTCAAGGACTTCATGTTGACCCCGCCAAGATTGAAGCAGTAAAGGGGGGGGGGGGAATTTGGACATATCCTACTACCCCACATAAAAATACGTCAATTTTTAGGACTCGCGTTATTATCGAAGATTTATCAAAGATTTCTCGAAGATTGCAAAGTCTTTGACTGAATTAACCTAGAAAAACAAGAAGTATATCTGGGACGAAGACCAAGAGACAGCTTTTCAACTGCTTAAACAGAAGCTTTGTGACGCTCTAATCTTAGCATTATCAGAAGGAAATGACGATTTTGTTGTTTACTGTGATGCATCCCATCAAGGTCTGGGAGCAGTGTTAATGCAAAGAGAGAAGGTTATGCATAATGCCATCCTGACACTTAGCCTAATGAAGAAAACTATACCACTCATGATCTCGAATTAGGAGCAGTAGTGTTCGCTCTTAAAATTTGGAGACACTATCTGTATGGCACAAAATGTACTGTGTTCACTGATCATAAAAGTCTTCAGCATATCCTTGATTAGAAAGAGTTGAACATGAGACAACATCGTTGGCTAGAATTGCTTGCAGATTACGATTGTGAAATTTGCTACCATCCTGGAAAGACAAATGTTGTAGCAGATGCCTTAAGCCGGAAGGAACAAATCAAACCACTCTGAGTTAGATCATTAGTTATGACCATTCATCCAAACTTATTCTCACAAATTCTCAAAGCTAAAACTGAAGCACATCAAAGAAGAAAAAACCATCAAGGATGAACTTACGAGGAATTGGACAAATCATTTTGGAAATACGTCCTGATGGAACCCGATGTATCAAGAATCGAAGTTGGTTACCACTCTTTGGTAATCTGAGAGACTTGATCATGCATGAGTCCTATAAATCAAAGTATTCCATTCACCCAGGTTCTGACAAGATGTATCAGGATCTAAAGAAACTCTATTGTTGGCCTAACATGAAGGCAATCATCGCTGAATATGTTGGCAAATGTTTAACATGCTCTAGAGTTAAGGTAGAATGTCAGAAGCCATCCGGATTACTGGTATAACCGGAGATTACTATGTGAAGTGGAGAGAATAATAATGGATTTCTTCACAAAAGATACTAAACATCAAACGAACATGACACAATTGGTCATTGTCGATCGCCTTACCAAATCCGCACATTTCATCCCTACCCGAGAGACAGATAGTATGGAAACCCTTACAAGGTTATACATAAAGGAAATAGTCTCCCGGCATGGAGTGCCAATATCTATCATCTCGGATCGTGACAGTCATTTCACGTCCAAATTCTGGCAATCATTACAAAGTGCTTTAGGTACTCAATTAGACATGAGTACGACATATCATCCTGAAACTGATGGGCAAAGTGAAAGGACCATCCAAACACTTGAAGACATGCTTCGAGCCTGTGTTATAGATTTTGGAAAAGGATGGGAAAAACACTTACCATTAGTAGAATTTTCTTACAATAACAGTTACCATGCCAGTATTAAGGCAGCACCATTTGAGGCACTTTATGGTCGAAAGTGCAGATCACCTGTTTGTTGGGCCGAAGTTGGAGGATGTTTCAACTTACGGGACCAGAAATAATCCATGAAACCACTGAAAAGATAGTGCAAATTCGACAACGCTTGCAAGCTGCAAGAGACCGGCAGAGAAGTTATGCCAATATAAGACGAAAGCCTTTAGAATTTCAAGTTGGAGATCGTGTTATGTTAAAAGTGTCACCTCGTAAAGGTGTCATCCGATTCGGAAAACGAGGAAAGCTTAATCCCCGGTACATTGGACCTTTCAAAATCCTTGAACGGATTGGCCCAGTGGCATATAAACTTGAGCTTCCTGAAGAGCTCAGTAATGTCCACAGTACTTTCCACGTTTCTAATCTAAAGAAATGCTTATCTGACGAATCCCTTGTCATTCCAATGAAAGAGCTTCGACTCGATGACAAACTCAACTTTGTGGAAGAACTAGTGGAGATCATGGATCGAGAAGTCAAGCAACTAAAACAAAGTCGTATTCCTATAGTCAAAGTAAGATGGAACTCTAAAAGAGGACCAGAATTTATGTGGGAACGCGAAGATCAAATTCGTGCCAAGTATCCACATCTGTTTTCAAACATCACTCCGGCATCCAACTAAATCTCGGGACGAGATTTCTTTTAAGGGAGGAAGACTATAACAACCCACAATTTTTATCAATGTAATTATCCATCTATTAAATTAGATGCACTGTAATATCCATCTATTAAATTAGATGCACTTTATATACCACCTTTTTACAGGGAAATTTTTGCTTTATCTCATTATGCAACGTAACTTGCATCTCTAAAGTAAACGAGCTCACGCAACCTCTATCAATGCCATCTATATCTATGTTTACATCATGTAAACATCTTAATATGTTAAGTCTATATCTCAATATGATTTTACCAAGTACATTCTTCATTTAACGTACCTTTCAAAACATTATATCAAAACAAGCATTAAACGTTAACGTTTACATCAAAACCCTAATTATATGTAATGTATACATATAAAATGAATGTGCAAGCCTCTAAAGCATGTGTACAAGTATCAATACACAACATTTGAATATCTTTTCCCTCCTGAATCAAGTTACAACTTTCTAAAGCATAATGTACAAGCTAATCATGCCTAAAAACTTAATTAGGTCATTTAAGCTCCTAAACCATGTTTAAACTTTACCACCACTTTAACACAAGGTATAAGCACTTAATGCATGAATCCACCTAATCCTCACCACCACCTAGCAAATCACCACCAACATCATTCGCCACCACAAACATCATTCACCACCATTGTCTTCAAAACACGCTATCAGTTTCTCTTCTCTCAACCCAATCATCATTATCCAACAATTTCATCTAAACTAAATCGTCAAGCTCGGCCACCGTCGCCGCCACCATCACTGTTGGGATTTCTAATGGTTTTTTTTATTCATTCGTGAATCAAACAACGAACCAACCAATCACAACAGCGAGGGAGAGATCAAACACACTAACGAAACCACAACAATAGCCTGCTAGGCACCAGAGTCGAACCCGAGTCGAAACCACAACAATTGCCTGCTAGGCCCATGAGATATATGGATTGAACCACAAGTTTGCATGTTTCCACGTTTTCATTACTGCAACTTTGTTTTTTTATTAATTTGAAGAAGTCTACTGCATGTTAGGGAAGTTGGTGCATGATAGGAGTTAGTGGCATGAAATAAGGAATATGGGTGATGAACCTACATTCTCTGCATGTTTAAATTTCAAGTTTATTTTTCATTTGAGGAATATATAGAAAATTGCTCCAAACTTGTCTCTCTACTCTTCCTCTCTCAAGTCCTTATAATTAGTGCCATAGTTTGGTGCTTTCATTCTCAACTCACTTGCCGCCATGCCACCCCGCCGGGATACCACCAGTGATGATACCCAACCGCCACTAACCGACCTCCTAACACAACTCATTTTAGCCACCAACTCCGCTACTGACCGCAACACAGCCCAGCTTACTGCTTTACTTGAAGCCACCAAATCATTAACCACCAAAATCGATTCACAAACAGCAACCACCGCAAAGTTAGTTACCCACATCACCACCCTTTCGGATCACCTAACCACGGACAACGACAAAACTCCGCACATAAACTTTCCAAAATACAAGGACACCCCCTTCCTCATCCTCGTACCATCATAATAATCCTAGATCACCTAAAATTGTGCTTCCATCATTCGAAGGAACGAACCCCCTCGGTTGGATTTTCCCGGCGGAAAGCTTCTTTTCATACTACAAGATTCCACCAGAGGAACGTATCTCACTAATAGCATTCCACGTCACCGGTGATGCTCTAGCTTGGTACCAACACTTAGACAGCAACCACCTCCTGGGATCCTAGGACGAGTTTAAACGACAGGTTGAACTCCGTTTTGGTCCTTCATCATACGAAAATTATTGATAAAATATAATGCCTAAAAACATTAATAATATTTTTTCACATCTTTACGTTTTGATAATCACAAAATATAAAAACGTTCAATATAAAATTAAACGTAAACAAGTATTTTGTAGTAAATATTCATTTCAAACTTATATCACTCCAAGGTATGAATAAACAAATGTTTGATGCATTTTATGATCAAAGGAAACTTTTATAAAATGTTGTAAACTTTTTATAAATATCACAAAACAATTTTTACATTTAAAAGAAATGTTTTATTCAAAATAAACATTTTGAATTTCAAATTTTCGGACATAAAACGGCTAGAAATGGTCCAATAAACACCTCCCCTGAATAGGACAAAAAGGGAGCGTCTGAATAAGGGGCGACCCCCTTAATTACATAGGCGGCCCCCTTAATTTTAAGGGGGCCGACACCCTATTTAAGAGGGCTGGTCATAGAACCCGCTCCTCCTGACTATTCCCCAACATTTTTCTCACCTTTTGCACTCATTCTTCTGCTTAAAATAGCCCACGTATCCTCTCTAAAATCCTTTGATCATTTAATCATAAAGTTTTGTTTCCAAGTGATCCATGCTATACTCCTCAAGTGCAAGAAAAGAATACTTCCATCATCAAGTGAAGAAGTATTACACCTTAGTGTGCATAGCAATCTTGTTGCATTCATATCACATATTTGTAAATCAATTGTATATCTTGTAGTTGTGTGTAGTAGCTAGATCTTGGTGATCTTTGTAAGTATAGTTAGATCGTTGTGATCTTACCAAGTAGTGTTAGGTAGTTGTGATATAAGTAGTGTGGTGAAGTGAAGTCGTGAAGTTGTGAAGAAGTCGTAAAGTTTTAAAGAAGTCGTAAAGTTGTGAAGAAGTTGTGAAGTTGTGAAGAAGTCGTGAAGTTGTGAAGTCGTGAACAAGTCGTGAAGTTGTGTTGTGATAGATTGGTTCTAGCTAAGATTAAAACTCGACATTTAGCTTAGTGTCGTAAATTGATATAAGCAACGTTGTGTACGGTTTTCTCCGCCATAAGGGAGTTTGTTGACATAGTGAAGAAAACTCTCGAGTTTGGTGCTCGGGGAGTGGAGTAGGGCGAAGAGGTGCTTCGTTACCGAACCACTATAAATCCTCGCGTTGTGGTTTGATTGTTCTTACTCTTATCTCTTGTCTTACTTTATCATTTCATATATTTACATTGTTCATATTGTGCAAGCATTGAATTCACAAAAAGGTCGAATCTAAGTTTTACAAACATACATAAAACTTAAATTTAAAAATCGGTAAACTATTCAACCCCCCTTTCTAGTTTTCCACAATTGGTATCAAGAGCCACGTTAAACAAGATTTTTAAAATAAATTGTATTTTAAAACTTGAATCGATCTATGGAATCGGAAAAATATTTAGAAGGGCAATCTATGCAAAGACCACCACTATTTGAAAGTGATGGATTTATTTATTGGAAAAATAGATTCGAAACTTATGTGAAGTCAAAAGATCTAGATCTTTGGCATGTTATTACCGATGGTGATTTTCCTCCCATTCAATTTAATCCCGAAACTAAAAAGGATGAAATTGTATCTTTTCACAAACAAAATGATGATCTTAAAAAGAAACTTGCTAAAAATAATGAAGCCAAAATGGTAATTTATAATGCTTTACCACGTAAAGAATATGAAAGAATTTTTATGTGTCAAACCGCAAAGGAAATTTGGGATACTTTGTTAATCACTCATCAAGGTAATAATCAAGTCAAAGCAAATAAAATAGATCTTCTTGTTCAACAATATGAACAATTCATGATTCCGGAAGAGGAATCAATAGATAATGCTTTTGCTAAATTTAACACTATTATTACTAGTCTAAAAGCACTTGATGAAGGTTTTTCTAGCAAGAATTGTGTTAGGAAGTTTCTTAGGGCATTGCATCCTAAATGGCGCGCAAAAGTCACGGCAATTGAAGAATCAAAGAATCTAACAACTCTTTCACTTGACGAACTTATTGGAAATTTAAAAGTCTATGAAGAAGTAATCAAGAAAGACTCCGAAACCGTCAAAAACAAAAGAGAACAAAGTAGATCTATTGCCTTGAAAGCTAGAAAGGAATCTAGTGATGAAGATAGTTCAACCTCCGATAGTGAAGATGAAGAATACGCCATGGCCGTAAGAAACTTCAAGAAATTCTTCAAAAGACAAGGACGATTCGTAAAACAACCATATGAAGAAAGAAGATCATTCCAAAGAAATAAAGATGACAAAAATAAGACAAGTGAAAGAAAATGTTTCAAGTGTGGAGATCCAAATCATCTCATCGGAGAATGTCCGAAACAATTAAAATATCAAAATCAAAGGGCGTTCGTGGGAGGAGCTTGGAGTGATAGCGACGATGATGAAGAGGAGAAGACAAAGGACGAAAAGTGTCTTATGGCTAAAGATTCCAATGAGGTACTTTCCGAAACCGAATATTTTAGTGATGACCAATCATTACTAGACGAAAATGACTTAGATAATGAATATAGTAGACTATGCAAATTAGGACTAAAAGTCATGGCAAAAAATAAAACTCTAAAACAAGCTAAAATAGAATTAGAAAATGAAGTACTAGAACTAAAAAACAAATTATCTAGGTTAGAAAAAGGTAAGGAAATAATTGAAGAATGTAAATTATGTCAAGATCTTAAGCTTGAAAATGTGGTGCTTAGAAAAGAAATATCTAGGCTAGATAAATTTAATGATAGTAGTCACTCACTTAAGAAAATAATAAATTCTCAAAAGACTTCCGGAGATAAATCCGGATTAGGTTTTAATTTTACCAAAGGATCACCTAGCGAAACCAAACAAGTAAAGTTTGTAAAAGCTCAAGAAGTCGAGTCAAAAGAAAAATTGATAGAATCAAACCCAAAATTTATACTTATAAATAATACTAAAATTCCTATTGCAAGTGATGATGAAGTAAAATGTTTTTACAAACCCTCCTTAAAACCCGAAGTCGGATTTACTAAACCCACAATGAGGTCTAAAACTCCACCTCCGAGAATGACTAATAATCCTCGTCCTCAGTCTAAAACACCTCAACCTAGGAGAGACCAAGGTAGACAAAACTATCCTAATCACATAATAAGGAACCATTCACATCCACTTAGTTTCACTCAATGTGGAAGTTGTTCACTGTAGTATTCATGATATCATAACACAAGCAAGAGATGATGGGTTGGCTACTTTATCTTAGAGAGAGAAAGTTGTCTTTCTAGTAAGAGAAAGTTCAAGATAATGTATAAGCTTAATGAGAACAACCAACCCCTTCCCATGGGTGGGAAGGGGTTTATATACAAGTGTTTTTAAGCATTAAGGGCTTGGGTATGGGCTTACACTTGGGTAAAAGACTCAGCCCAATACCGAAAACCATACGCTTACTTTCTAACTATGAGCTATGCTATATTGAACGATACACGTGGGTGACCGAGTCTTTTTCATAATCCTAACAATCTCCCCCTAAGGGAGGTCACCCCAGAAAATACATTCTGAATTCTAGCATTCTACTTCATTGACCTTCTGTCTGTAGCTCGAAGTCTTTGATTCTTCAATCTTTGATGTCTTTGTACATTATGTAATGAACTTTGAGATTTTTTTCCTTAGGCTTGTGCGATCTTTGAGCTTTCTTTGAGATGATCTGTCATCTTAAATCTCTTTATCATCCTTGTTAAGTAGCATTGCCTTCATGTGATTTTGTGACCTTCGGACCCACATGCTCACACTTTTCTTGATCATGAAACTACTTCTCAGAGTTGCGGAAGCTGTGTTGTAGGTCATTCAGTTGTCATGATGTCTTTACTTGGAAGCATTAAGAGTGAGCATTGGGTGGTGAATTGACTCCACTGGAACGAGGCGACTCCATCTCCATTTTTGCTTGATCCTGTAATAAAACAGTTAGCAATAAAGCTTGTGGGCGAAAATGGCTTTGTCATTCACCCGAGTCTGGTTGGATTAACCTCCTAGTCCGTGAGGACCGACCTGTGATCAGGTAGATTCATCTTAAGAAGAATCTCCTTGACAGGATTTCCAGTATAAGTATCAGATCGTCTGATGTGTAACCAACAGAATCTCCATACTTGCCTGTTCTCTGTATCGGAACGTCTCAAAGCAGACAGCACGATAAGAGTGAATCGGTTAGTTACTATCTTACCGATTAATAAAAAAAATTGATTTGAAAATCAATCGACGTGTTACTTGAGAAAGTATTTTTGTGACACATCGATAGTGTTTTATTGCACAAAATTAAATTTTATCAGAAATACATTTGTTTTGAAAGATATACACAGTCAATGTGCTCGAAAATCATTTGTTGAGCACATCGAGAGGTTTTTCCAAAACGATCCGTCAATTCACATCCTGGAACAAGTTTGATTCACAAGGAATCGCACCATCGTTGCTTTCCATTTGTCACAAGTTTAATCCATAGTGGATCTCACATGTCACCTACCAAGAGCTTGTTTGACGTTGGCTCTAGAAGGATTTCCATCTTCATCGTGAGTACTTTCGTATCACTCAGATGTTCTGGCAATACCACGGGGATAATGCGAAGGACTCTTAAAATCTTTACTTGTTGTCACAGTGTGTGAGAAACAAGCACATTATGGACAAGTGTCCTAGCGAGACTTTTTGGATGATCTCAAGGCTCTAGACTCAATAGTGCATTTTTGGTTTTAGTGGTCGGAGGCTGGAGCGGACTGCCACCTTTTCAATATCGACTAACTCGGAGTGAGTGAGACGATAGAATTGTATTGATCTCCGTGAGAAATGAAACAAGAATCCTTTGAGGGATCTTGAGTAGCTAGGGAGGGTTGTGCAGCGTATCACTGGGTCCATGATACTTGTCTTCAATGTCAGCAATCATCCTTGTGATTCTGACAGCATATGTATTGACCCGGTTTCTGCCTAATGTTTAAGGAGGGCTGCTTTCTTTTCACCCTTTATCTTAACATTTCTTTTTCATTCTTCAACCCCTTCAGTGCTTACCGAACCTGAGTTTCATTACTATAACATGTTGGGTTTATTCAGTACTAAGCTCCCATCGCAGTCCGCACTATCCCTTCTTCTCACATAACTCCTTTTGTAATCTTAACCTAAGGACATCTACACGAACTTAGTGGATAGGTCCCTGGGTAGATCCACCGGCACAGGCGTGATCATGGGAACGTACCTAACCATACATCCTTAAAACTCCGATAAGTAAATACTGGGTCGGTCCTTTTGGTACTTGTTCTCTTCGCCATCAAAACCCCGTCCGCTCCCCCTTTAATATGTGCACGATATTCGAAAAAGTTCAGCACATATAAGGACCTACACTTGATTTAAGAAGATCACATTTTTATATCAATTTTCATACTATAAATCACATTATTCACCCCCGAGCCAAAATTCAAATCCGTTGAGATTTTGGTTCTCAAATGATTAAGTTTAAGAAAATTGGGAGAAAGTGTGTCCGGTTATATAAAATCCGAAATGTGAAGCAATAGTTACTTAATAAACCAAGGCCTAAGTTACAGTTTTAGACACTACATATAATGTAACCTATTACAACAGACTACCCCTCATTCGGTTTCTCTTCAGCAACGGTAGTCGCCATCTCACGGTATCCTTCCACCCACAAGCTCTCCAGATTCCGAAGATGCGTCGTGTCTTTAGCCCGATTTTATGGATACGAATATGAAGTCTTTGCTGCCTGTCCACATCTTCTTCCGACTAAAAGATGGTATACATCCTGGAATTAGTCTGGTGATCTGAATTCCCTTGACGATAGTCCAATGCTTCGTCAATCTGTTGCAGAGTGCCATCACTGAACTTGTGTATTTCATTGAACCTCATGATCATCTGAACCCCGTATTTGTCTCTGAATGTAACTGCCCTTGGAGAGTCTATGACTGTGTAGTCATGCTTGAATTCAAAATCCATGGCTTTCCCATCGAGGTCATGTGAGGTTTAGCTGTGTTTGGTAACTCTCAATTCCCAACTGAAAGTCTTCTACACGGTGTCGAATAACCAAGTTTCTGGTCCATAGGTTGACAGCTGTAGTTAGAATCTTTTTGTCTTCGGGTGATAGGTGGTTCAAGTGACCTTGAAGATTTAACAAGTACAGATCTTCAAAGTCACTTGGGTACATGTGTTTGAAGTCCCTTTCTGCTATAATGTATTCTTTGAGATCCCCCAGCTCTACGAAGGAACTATTTCTTCATATATTGTACCCATACCGAAAAAACTTCGATTTCGGACGAGCTATAAGATACGCATATGAGTTTTTTTTTTTTTTTTTTTTCTTACTGCTGACGGCTGGTCTCCTTCAATGAAATCAGTCATGTAGAAATCGTTGTCGTTGAACCCACCAATGAGAGATACCATACATAGCCGCAATGTCATACTTGCATTCCTCTTCAATCCAGAACTGATCAGGCACTAGTTGCTCCAAGCCGACATCAGGATAATATGCCGCCTTCATCTTCGAGATTGACAAAGCCGGTCTGCCACCCTTGCGACCAAGTCGTAGATACTCCAGGTCTTTGTTGAAGAAGAAGTCTGGTTGAATTGGTTATCATGGCCTGGTTTTTACTCTCCCAGTGGAAGAGGCTATGCTGACTTTGTAACCGGTATGATTGCATCATCCACTTGATCTGTAAGATTTGTGGATTCTTCCATTGGAATTGGAGATGAATCACGTTCTAGGATAAACTCCACTTTGATGATTTCGAATGCGGGGCCTTCAAGGTCCTTGGGAGTAAGTACAGAGATTCCTCGTTGTTTACAAAACCAGTCCATAAATGTCGCCATATCCCCGGTTTGAGCAAGTAGCGAGTTCTCCTGTGGCTGCGCATATGTCGACTTCAGAGCAGAGGCCCAGTTGTGTGTTGGCATGGACAGATCAGATGACGGAATAGTCCACGCAGGTTCTGGAGTGGACGGTCTGTCTTCAGTGAGAGGTTTCCACCAGCTTTGTCTCAGGTTGACTGTAGGAACATGATCACGTCCTACCTCATCATCACTAGAGAGTACTTGTACATTAGCGGTGGTGTCCGCATCCATATAGAGATCGTCAGGAATCTGTGTGATTGACGGCTTATTCTGGGAGTCAGTTGTTGTCCACGCAGAGTATTCAGCTGATGCAGCTGTCTTTGAGGAACTTGGGGCTGCAGTGCCTGTTGACTGATCTTCCTGACGAGTGGATGAGACTGGAGGTGGTGGAGGAGGATCTTGGGCAGTATCCGAAGCTCCGGTTGTGCCAGAGGCGCCTGATGCGCCTGACGGTGGTGGAGGAGGAGGTGGTGGTGAAGGAGGCGACCCAGGGGGAGGCTTTGGAGAGTCTTGCTTACTTTTCTTCTTCGTTTCCTCCTGAGCCTTATCTACATCAAAGTCCTCACTTTCATCCCGACGGATGGAGTCCCGCAGTGCTTCATATGCTACTCGGTGGTCAGCATGTCCCTTGTCATAGTTCTCCTCCAACATGCGTTGAAGCAGAATTTCCTTCATGTCAGGCGTAGGGAGATCCTTGAAGCGAGCACGAAGAGGAGCTCTCATTGCATGTTTTACAGATGAACTAACCACCTCCTTAACCGATTCTTCTATTTTTCGGTCAATCTCATATGATTCAATAAACTTCACCGTCTGCTCTCTGATCATGTTGGACCAATCCATGGTTTCCAACTTATGGATCCTGCTCGCCTGCTTGTCTAACCGTGATTCCAGAGCTTGATTTTCTTCTACACGGTCCGCCATGAGTTGCTCGAGTTCACCCATGCGCTTAATGAGAAGTGACTCTGATGAACCTTGTTGAAGTTGAGGTGGTAGTGGAAGAGTTGTTGTTGTTGTTGTTGTTGTTGGTGCTGCAGTTGTGGTTGTGGAGGTTGGTAGAGGCCAATGAACATTGGGTGAGACCGGCCGAGACACGAGATCGATCACCGGTGATGTCATCGGAGGGGTGATAGAGGTGTCTTGCTGAATAGTGATGGATACCATTGATTCAGCCTCAGTGTCAGCTGTTGTCTTCTCATTATCAGCCTCAGACGGTTTGTCATTAAAAAATTGATCACCAAAACTAAAATCTTTGGCGAGATTTTGTAGAGAAGACAATGTCCCTGTAGAGCTGACAGGTTCTTCAAGTATCACCTGTTCATCAACCGTTAGCTTCAGGTTCTCTTGTACTTCAGGGTATGCCGTGGCCGTAAACCCTTCATCCATATGTTCAGAAAGTGGTTGGTTGGAAGGATCAGTGATCACAACATCCGAGTGTTCAAGGTTTGGTCCAGCGAGAACACTAGGAGTTGGTAACGGTAGGGATTCAGTGACATCATCAGGGTTTGATCCAACCTGGCCTTCATCTAAAGTACCAGGGTCTGATCCAGCCTGGCCTTCATATAGTGTACCAGGGTCTGATCCAGCCTGGCCTTTATCTAGTGTACCAGGGTCTGATCCAGCCTGGCCTTCATCTAGTGTACCAGGGTCTGCTCCAGCCTGGCCTTCATCTAGTGTACCAGGGTCTGCTCCAGCCTGGCCTTTATCTTGAGACCCACTTTTAACCACGGAGTATGTCTCTGAAGGATATACTGTTGTGCCGAGCTCTTCTTCTTTGGAGTTTGGAGGTTGAGGAGAACTTGGGCTGCTTGTTCCTCACCTACTTTCTCTTTCCCCTTTCCTGGCACCTCTGGTAGTGGTTGAAGTTTCCCAGTGTCAGGCTCCCTGAAAACCACAGGAGGGAGAGGACCCTTTTGAGTTGGGTATGCATCTGTTAAACTTTCTTCTAGAACCTTTTGCAGTATTGCCTCTTCTGTGTCTTCAAGGCTGGGTTTAGTAGCAGGAACCCCTTCATCAATGAAATTGCATCGTATCAGCTGCTTAGATCTCTTTTCAATAATGACACGGGTCTTTAAATGAAGCTCGATCGGAAGTTTAAATCTTTCAAAACATGTCTAAATGGCTTGCAGTTATTTCAGTCTGCAACCCGCTTTTCAAAATGAGGAAAGCTCGTCGCCAAAAAGACGGCTGTTCCTAACAACGGGTGATTAAGTTTTCCCGGGCAAGGATTATCTTATATCCTTGCAACCTTGATCTAATGTACGCTTCAGTGCATTATTTCTTGATTCAGAAGAGAAGTCTTCTGTTATCCTCATAACTTTCCGTCTATGATTCTTCAGAAAGTTATTTGGATCTCACGTGGTGGTTTAAAGCGGATTTTTGAAAAGCAATCGGACTTGGTTTTTCATAAATTTGACACTCAATCAACGACTACAGCTCTTTAAATAGAAACCGGGTCATTGATTGAGGGGGAGAGTGGTTCTGTTCTTCAAATTTATGACATCTTTCAGGCACTTGTTCGTAGCTAACGGGGTTATGGTGTAAGGGGGAGTTAAACTAGTGTTAACTTAAAAAGGTCCAATTGTGTCAATTATATGCATGTTTAGGGTCATATGTGCTATTTGCTACGTGTATCCTAGGTTCATTAAATGTGAAGGTCCAATTGTGTATCTTTCCCGAGTTACTCAATCCATTAGTTGATGTGTGTCACTAAACGTTAAAGAAATATGAAAAGTGAGGGTCCATTGGTGTAACTTATCTTACATTATAAGAAATAAGAAAGAAAGGGACCATTTATGCCAAATGTGGAAAGTGGAAGTTGTTGAACAAAAAGGGGGGTGTTGCGTTTTGAATTGGTCAAACATCACACACTCAAGTCAAACATTCCTGTTGCGATTCTCTCTTTCTTTCTCGTTGCGTTTTGGGTGATCTGAGATTTCGAAAGCATCTCTTTGCTTTGTACCTAGTGTAAACACCTCACCGAATCAAGGGTTAGTGTGTTTAATTATTGGGTTTCGTTTTCTTAAAATGCTAGATGATTCTCCAATGCCTAATTTGATTCCCCGCCCCGTACATTAATGTAGTGATTGCCATCTTAGAATAAGTTTAGGCTGCGATTTGTTAAAATGTTCGTGGTTGCGTTTAGGGGTCTATTGCTGCGTTTTTAAGACGATATTCATGTTGCGATTTGTGTTAGATTGTTGTTGCGTTTTAGGATTTTAAAGGCAACATTCATGTTGCGTTTTGTGGTTACGATTGTTGTTGCGTTTTAGGATTCTAAAGGCAACATTCATGTTGCGTTTTGTGGTTACGATTGTTGTTGCGTTTTAGGATTCTAAAGGCAACATTCATGTTGCGTTTTGTGGTTACGATTGTTGTTGCGTTTTAGGATTTTAAAGGCAACATTCATGTTGCGTTTTGTGGTTACGATTGTTGTTGCGTTTTAGGATTTTAAAGGCAACATTCATGTTGCGTTTTGTGGTTACGATTGTTGTTGCGATTTAGGATTTTAAAGGTTATATTCATGTTGCGTTTTGATGATATAATATTTGATTGCGTTTTGATTATTTGATACAAAACAGGTTCAAAACGCAACTCGTTGCGTTTTGATTTGAAGAAATTTTAATATTAAAATATAGAACCCTCTATTTCAAAATTTTATAAAAAGGTTGCGTTTTGACGTGTTTTGAATATTATAATCATTGCGTCTTTGAGTCTTGCGTTTTGACATAGTTGCTTTTTGACTAAGCCTGCGTTTTAGTATAGACTACGCTTTGAGACATAGAAAGCGTTGTTTGATGCCTGCTTTTGAGTATGGAACTGCGTTTTGCCAGTTGCGTGTGATTCATTACTATGTTGCTTTTGATAATGCCTGCGTTTTGATATCCTGCGTTTTGATCTATGCATGTAAAAATCCATCGATTTGGGCCATGATCTTGTCATATATTAATGGTATGCTTAAGTTCACTCATCCATTGCACTGTCCTGCATTGGTTGTAAATTGCCATTGAATCGGTGACATTATTTCGGTGTGTCTTTTCTCCTCTCTTTGATGAGTTATAATCCTTATCTCCAAAGTTGACCAACTCACGGATTTTCCCTAAAGCATGATCCAACTGCCCATTATCAAGGAAATTGTGCATACAGTGCTTAACTTTCGTGCATTTAGCTCATCACATCTATACAACCCTTATCTGCATGCACTTCTTCCTATGACATAACTGTGGCAGAATCAATGGCTAATGCTGAACAAGCTCCCGCAATGGCATCACCCACCCGTACTGATGAACAAATCGTTGCCACGCCGATCGATGTGTGCCAAATTGGGAAAAGCAACTGCTAACTGGATGAAAAAAATCACAACGCATCGCCCAATTTTTCAGATTGTCCGATGTGGACATTCTTCAAGCTAAACAAACTTTTTTTGTCCGCCCCCCCCTTCTTCAGTAGCTTTATTTTCTTTACAGCTTCACAACAATACCTCTATTTACCGGTTTCAACAATTCTGGGATACTATTCGGTTTGACAGGAAAGCTGGAAGTTTCAAGTGTCAACTGGACGAGCAATGGTTCAATCTCAATCAAGACACACTCAGAGATGCTCTTCAAATCACACCAGTCGACAACAACCGGGCCTTCTCATCTCCTCCAACTCCTGATACCTTGTGAATTTGTCAATGAGTTTGGGGTATCCTAAAGAGTCGTGCACATTGGTCCACTGCTCACCACTAATGACATGTCCAACCGTGAGGGCACTAGCAAACCATCATCAATCTTGCCTACGGGAAAACTTCTGGATTTGGAAAGTGCCAGAGACCCATGCTACAAATCCTTTGGGGTATTGTCAACCGGGCTCACATCGACTATGCTGAAAGGGTGTGGGAAGAATTTACTCAATCCATCCACACCTTCACAGAAGACAAAAGGAAGTTGGCACAACATACTCTAGGGAAAAAGAAAGCAACTCTCATCCTAATCCCCCAAGCTTTCAGTTCACAAGTTGATCAATCGTTTATTTCACCTGACAACGCCAGCACAACTTCCACCCAAGACCCAACTCTCCATTACATTTGCCTACTGAGGAACCTGTACTAGGTCATCTCAAATTCAGTGCTAAGGGAAGCAAACGCGAGTCTTGGTATGACAAATACCGAATGAACTCATCAATGATGTCATTCGAGGAGCAGACTACGTATGATGCATTATCTTTAAAAAGTTGCACAGCATCAAACGTTATATTTGCAGTTTAAGAACTAAGTTTATCCTGAATCTCCTACATCAAAGCCAGCCAAGCTTACCAAAACAAACAAAACAAGGCAACAGAGCAATCAACAGTCTCTAAATCAAAGCCAAGACGTCTAAACCGGCCCGGCCAAACCTATGAGACGAACGCAGTCAGAGCTGAAATATCAGCGGCTCAACCACAATCCAAACGGGCGAAGGCTAGGGAAAGTGACTAAGAAGAGAAATGTTAAGTGGTATTTAACATTTGTTGATGAATTCGTTTATGAAGGGGTAACCAGCTGACAAAACCCAGTCTTGAAGACACCCAGATGAGGCGATACTGTCAAAAAGGTTTTCAAGAAATTAAACAGATGCATACCCAAATTCAAGGGTCCTCTCCCACCTGTGTTTTCAGGGATCCAACACTGAGAAACTTCAACCTCTACCAGAGGTGCCAGGAAAGGGGAAAGAGAAAGTAGGTGAGGAACAAGCAGCCCAAGTTCTCCTCAACCTCCAAACTCCAAAGAAGAAGAGCTCGGCACAACAGTATATCCTTCAGAGACATACTCCCGTACCACATAATCATCAACCAATAGATTCCTCTCTAATGCTGGAACTCGGATTACTGGAAGGTGATACGGAGTCAGATGAAGAAAATGCCTTCCGTTGGTAGAAGTGGAAATTTAAGACACGAGGCCCAGGACTGGATCAGACCATGGTACACTAGATGAAGGCCAGGCTGGATCAGACCTTGGTACTCAAGACGAAGGCCAGGCTGGATCAAACCCTGGTACCCTAGATGAAGGCCAGGCTGGATCAGGCCCTGGTAAGCGGATAGAAAGGACATGCTGTGACCAAACCCTGATGACACTAAACATTGCGCTGAAATCTACTTCATTACCAAACTCCGAGTGTTCACGCGTGACCAAACCTTTGAACTTCTCGGATGTGAGAATCACTGGTCCCCACCAGTCAACTCTCAACCTGACATATTGGATAAGGTTTCATCGGCCTCGCATACCCTACTATGAGGTCATAAGTAATCTTGAAGTGCTCCACTGTATGATGAATAGTTGAAACCAGAAGAACTGTCATCTCTACAGGGACATTGTCTTCTTTACAACATCTCAGCCAAAGATTTCAGCTTTGGATGATCATGTCTTGATGAATGACAAACCTTCTGAGGCCGGATAATGTAGGAAGACAACATCCTGACACTGATGCTGAATCAATGGCATCCGTCGCTATTTCAGCAAGACACTTCTATCACCCTCCGAATACCATCTCCAGTGATCATCTCGTGTCTAGACCTCATTCACCTAATGTTCATTGGCCTCTACCAACCACCACAATCACAACTGCAGCAACAACAACAACAACTCTTCCACTACCACCTCAACTTCAACAAGGTTCATCAGAGTCGCTTCTCATTAAGCGCATGGGTGAACTCGAGCAACACATAGCGGACCGGGTAGAAGAAAATCAAGCGCTTGAAACAAAGGTTAGAAAAAACAGGGGATCAAGATCCGGCTAAGTTGGAAACCATTGGATTGGACCAACATGAACAGAGAACAGACTAGCGAAGTTATCGAATCATATGAGATTGACCGAAAAAAAGAAGAACTCAGTTAAGGAGGAGTTAGTTGTTCATCTGTAAAAGCATGCAATGAGAGCTCCTCTTCGTGCTCGATTCAAGGATCTCCCTACGTCTGACATGAAGGAAATTCTGCTCCAACGCATGTTGGAGGAGAACTACGACAAGGGACATGCTGAACACCGAATAGCATATGAAGCACTACAGGGCTCAATCCATCGTGATGAAGATGAGGACTTTGATGATGATAAGGCTCAGGAGGAAACTAAGAAGAAAGGTAAGCAAGACTCTCCAAAGCCTCCCCCTGGGTCGCCTCCTTCACCACCACCTCCTCCTCCACCACCGTCAGGCGCATCAGGAGCTTCTGGCACAACCGGAGCTTCTGATTCTGCCCAAGCTCCTCCTCCACCACCTCCAGTCTCATCCACTCGTCAGGAAGATCAGTCAACAGGCACTGCAGCCCCAAGTTCCTCAAAGACAGCTGCATCAGCTGAATACTCTGCGTGGACAACGACTGACTCCCAGACTAAGCCGTCAATCACACAGATTCCTGACGATCTCTATATGGATGAGGATACCACTGCAGATGTACAAGTACTCTCTAGTGATGATGAGGTCGGACGTGATCATGTTCCTACAGTCAACCTTAGGCAAAGCTGGTGGAAACCTCTCACTGAAGACAGACCGTCCACTCCAGAACCTGCTTGGACTATTCCATCATCTGATCTGTCCATGCCAACAAACAACTGGGCCTCTGCTCTGAAGTCGACATATGCGCCTCCACAGGAGAACTCGCTACTTGCTCAAACCGGGGATATGGCGACATTTATGGACTGGTTTTGTAAACAACGAGGAATCTCTGAACTCACTCCCAAGGACCTGGAAGGCCCTGCATTCGAAATCGTCAAAGTGTTTCATCCTAACGTGATTCATCTCCAATTCCAAATGGAAGAATGCCACAAACTTCTTACAGATCAAGTGGATGATGCAATCATCAGGTACAACGTCAGCAAGCCTCTTCCACTGGGAGGTGATCCAGGCCATGTAACCATTCAACCGGACTTCTTCTTCAACAAAGACCTGGAGTTTCTACGACTTGGTCGCAAGAGTGGCAGACCAGCTTTGTCAATCTCGAAGATGAAGGCGGCATATTATCCTGATGTCGGCTTGGAGCAACTGGTGCCTGATCAGTTCTGGATTGAAGAGGAATGCAAGTATGACATTGCGGCTATGTATGGTATCTCTCATTGGTGGGTTCAACGACAACGATTCTACATTGACCGATTCTCATCTGAAGGAGACCGCCGAGCAGTAAGGACTCATATGCGTATCTTAAGCGTCGTCCGAATCGAAGTCTTTTCAATGTATGGGTACAACTACATGAAGAAAATAGTCCTTCGTCGAGCTGATCTCAAAGAATACATTATAGCAGAAAGGGACTTCAAACACATGTACCCAAGTGACTTTGAAGATCTGTACTTGTTAAATCTTCAAGGTCACTTGAACCACCTATCACCCGAAGACAAAAAGATTCTAACTACCGCTGTCAACCTATGGACCCGAAACTTGGTTATCAGACACCGCGTAGAAGACTTCCAGCTGGGAATTGAGAGTTACCAGACACAGCTAAACCTCACCAAACCTCGATGGGAAGCCACTGGATTTGAATTCAAGCATGACTACACAGTCATAGACTCTCCAAGGGCAGTTACATTCAGAGACAGATACAGGGTTCAGATGATCATGAGGTTCAATGAAATACACAAGTTCAGTGATGGCACTCTACAACAGATAGATGAAGCATTGGACTATCAAGTCAAGGAATTCCAGATCAACAGGACTAATCCAGGGATGAACACCAAATTTTAGACGAAGAAAGATGTTGACAGGAGCAAGGACTTCATGTTCGCTATCCAGAAACGGCTAAAGACACGACGTATCTTTCAGAATCTAGAGAGCTTTGTAGGTGGACAGATCCGAGAAGGCGACTACCGGTTACTGAAGAGAACCATATATACGTTGTTGTAATATGTACATTATTTTGTAGTGACTAAAACTGTAACTTAGGCTTGTATATTAAGTAACTATATGTTTCACATTCGGATTATCTAAACCTGACACACTTTCTCCTAAAATTTTCTAACTTAAATCAATTGAGACCCAAAATCTCAACGGATTTGAAATTTTTTCTTGGGGGAGAAAATGTGATTTAATTATGAAAATCTGATATAAAATGTGATCTTTTAAACTCAAGTGTAGGCTCCTCCATATGTGCTAAACTTTTTTGAATATCGATGCACATATTAAGGGGGGGGGCGAATGGTATATGACGGCGAAGAGAACAATACCAAAAGACCGACCCCGTATTTACTTATCGGAGTTATAAGGATGGTATGGTTAGGTACATGTTCCCATGATCTCGCCAGAGCCGGAGGGATCTACCCAGGGACAATCCACTAGTTAGTGTAGAAGTCCTTAGGTAAGATTACAAAAGGAGCTATGTGAGAATAAGGGAATAGTGCAGACTGAGATAGAGCTAGTACTGGAATAAACCCAACAAGGTTCAGTAATGAAGTCTCGGTAAGCACTGAAGGGGTTGAAGAATGAAAAAGAAATGTTAAGATAAAGGGTGAAAAGAAAGCAGCCCTCCTTAAACATTAGGAAGAAACCGGGTCAATACATATGCTGTCAGAATCACATGGTTGATTGCTAACATTGAAGACAAGTATCATGGACCCAGTGATACGCTGCACAACCCTCCCTAGCTACTCAAGATCCCTCAAAGGATTCTTGTTTCATTTCTCACGGAGATCAATACAATTCTATCGTCTCACTCACTCCGAGTTAGTCGATATTGAAAAGGTGGCAGTCCGCTCCAGCCTCCGACCACTAAAACCAAAAATGCACTATTGAGTCTAGAGCCTTGAGATCATCCAAAAGTCTCGCTAGGACACTTATCCATAATGTGCTTGTTTCTCACACACTGTGACAACAAGTAAAGATTTTAAGAGTCCTTCGCATTATCCTCGTGGTATTGCCAGAACATCCGAGTGATACAAAAGTACTCACGATGAAGATGGAAATCCTTCTAGAGCCAACATCAAACAAGCTCTTGGTAGGTGACATGTGAGATCCACTATGGATTAAGCGTGTGACAAATGGAAAGCAACGATGGTGCGATTCCTTGAGAATCAAACTTGTTCCAGAATGTGAATTGACGGATCGGTTTGGAAAACCTCTCGATGTGCTCAACAAATGATTTTCGAGCATATTGACTGTGTATATCTTTCAAAACAAATGTATTTATGATAAAATTTGATTTTGTGCAATAAAACGTGTCACAAAAAACACTTTCTCAAGTAACACGTCGATTGATTTTCAAATTCAATTTTTTTTTCTTTCATCGGTAAGATTAGTATAAAACTAACGATTCACTCTTATCGTGTTTGCTTTGAGATGTTCCGATAAGTGAACAGGCATAGTATGGAGAGTTGATGGTTACTCAGCAGATGATCTGACACTTATACTGGAAATCCTGTCAAGGAGATTCTTCTTAAGATGAATCTACCTGATCACAGGTCGGTCCTCACATATCCGGAGGTTAAACCAACTAGACTCGGGCGAATGACAAAGCCATATTCGCCCACAAGCTTTATTGCTAACTGTTTTATTACAGGATCAAGTAAAGATGGAGATGGAAAACACCACGATTCCAGTGGAGTCAATTCACAACCAAGCTCACTTTATTATCCGGTAAAAGTATCATGACAACTAAATGACCTACAACACAGCTTCCGCAACTCTGAGAAGTAGTATCATGATCAAGAAAAGTGTGAGCATGCGGGTCCAAAGGTCACAACATTACATGAAGGCAATGCCACTCAACAAGGATGATTAAGAGACCTAAGATGAATGATGATCTCAAAGAAATCTCAAAGATCGCACAAGCCTAAGGGAAAAGTTTCAAAGTTCACTACATAATGTACAAAGACATCAAAGATTAAAGAATCAAAGACTTCGAGCTACAGACAGAAGGGTCATATGAGTAGGAATGCAAGAATTTGAATGTATTTTCTGGGGTGACTCCCTTAGGGGGAGATTGTTAGGATTATGAAAAAGACTCGGTCACCCCCGAGTATCTTTAGTATAGCATAGCTCGTAGTTAGAAAGTAAGCGTATGGTTTACGGTATTGGGCCGGGTCTTTTACCCAAGTGTAAGCCAATACCCAAGCCCATAATGCTCACAATACTTGTATATATACCCCTTCCCACCCATGGGAAGGGGTTGGTTGTTCTTTTCATGCTAACACATACTTTTATACTTTATCTCTCTAGAAAAACATCTTTCTCTCTCTAAGATTAATTAGCCAACCTATCATCTATTGCTTGTGTTATGATATCATGATTACTACATGGATGTTAAAAGTGTTTTTCTCTATGACACTATTAAAGAGGAGGTATATGTTTGCCAACCTCCAGGTTTTGTGGATCCATAATTTCCAAACAAAGTTTACAAAGTGGAGAAAGCCTTATATGGTCTACATCAAGCTCCTAGAGCATAGTATGAGACACTCTCTACCTATCTACTAGAGAATGGATTTCACAGGGGACAGATTGACAAGACTTTGTTCATAAAGAGACTCAAGGATGATATTATGCTAGTTCAAGTATATGTAGATGACATCATCTTTGGTTCTACTAAGAAGTCTTTATGTGATGATTTTGAACAAATAATGCATAACAGATTTCAAATGAGTTCAATAGGAGAACTTACTTTCTTCTTGGGTTTACAAGTCAAGCAGAAAGAGGATGGGATCTTCATAAGTCAAGACAAGTATGTTGGAGAGATACTAAAGAAATATGACCTTTTAAGCATAAGGTCAGCAAGTACTCCTATGGAAACCCACAAGGCTTTAACCAAAGATGAAGATGGTGAGGATGTTGATGTTCACTTATACAGATCAATGATTAGGTCATTGATGTATCTTACATCCTCAAGACCAGATATTATGTTCTCAGTTTGTGCATGCTCAAGATTTCAAGTTCAGCCAAAAGTTTCCCATTTGTATGCAGTAAAAAGAATCTTTAGATATCTAAAAGGTTAACCCAAATTGGGCCTTTGGTATCCTAAGGACTCTCCTTTAATATTGGAAGCTTTTTCAGACAGTGACTATGCAGGTGCAAGCTTGGACAGGAAATCCACAACAGGTGGTTGTCAATTTATTGGTTCAAGGTTAATCTCTTGGCAGTGTAAAAAGCAGACTGTGGTGGCTAACTCAACTACTGAAGCTGAATATATTGTTGCTTCTCATTGATGTAGTCAAGTGCTTTAGATCGAAAATCAGCTGTTGGATTATGGTTATAATTTTATGCAGACAAAGATTCATGTTGACAATGAGAGTGCTATTTGTGTTGTCAAGAATCCTGTCTATCATTCTAAAATAAAGCATATTGAAATCAGGCATCACTTCATTAGAGACTCTTATGAGAAGAGACTGATTGAGATGGTCAAGATTCATACAGATCAAAATGTTGCAGATCTTCTCACTAAAGCCTTTGATGTAAGCAGATTTAATTTTCTAATAGCAAGCATTGGTATGCTAAATTTGTAGCTGCATTAGTTGAGGGGAGGTTAATGTGTATGGATAATAGTTTTTAACTTCTATTCATGGGTTATGCATAAATATGGATCCTCATGAATTCACACATGTCTATCTAGTCTTTTCTAGTATGCTTGTGATGAATAGAGGCATGTTGGTGTATAATTATTGAAGACAGAGTTAAAACTGTTACGACTAATATTAGTACTATTGAGCAAATGTTAGTACTGCCAGTGTCACTTAATGTTGTTGGGCAAAGGTCAAACATATGACAGGCCACTAAGATATCTCAGTCTAGTGGTTTTACCAATCTTGTAGCAGATGAGACTGTCCATAAGGAGTTGGGTGACAGAATGGAAAAGGGCTGCCACTACTGCTTCTAGCTTTGAAGCAGAGTAGGACAGTGGTAACATAAATTAAGACCCAATCCATGGCAACACTTAATGAGTCAAGTCCTTAGGGGATTTGTTTAGGTAGTGGTCCCTGGTGCCAAGATACCATATGGGGGATGCAGTAGTTCAAACTAGGTTTAAGACTGTATCTAAAAAGTCCAATGACCCACCTCTCTCAAGAGTTAACACACTTGGAAGTAGGGAGGACAGCATGAAACTACCAAAATTGATGGGAATTTATACATAATTGTCTGTTATTTATGAGATTTTTGTGAGGATAAAAGAACAGAGAGAAGTTTGGTGAGCCAAAAACAGAAAGAGAGTTGTGTGATAAAAACAGAAAGAGTGCAATGGTGAGCAAAAAGAATTGAGAGATATTGTAAGTACAAAAACAGAAAGAGAGTTGTGTGTTTAAAAATAGACAGAGTGAATTGGTGAGCAAAAGAAATGAGAGATGTTGTGAGCTTAAAAACAGAAAGAGAGTCTGAGAGATGCTTTTAGGATGAAATTGAGGTGATTATTGATGCTTATATTACTGCTGCTCGTATTTGTTTATTCTGCTAAGACTACACTTACTACTGTTAAGGATAAGTTAATGCTGCCAGGCATAACTTACTACGGTTGGGTTAAGTTAACACTGTTAGGCTTAATTTAATACTACTAGTTTATGTTAATGCTATTGAGGGTACTTTTCATAAATATAAACGATTTCTTCAATTACAGGTTAAGATCATTCATAAATCGTTTCAAATCATTCAAATACTCTCTAAAATATAAACCCTAACTCAATTTCATCTTTAATCATCAAAACCCATCACAATGTCAACACCCACATTCGCTGCAACTCACAATCTTGTCGCGTTCTTAGAAAAACCCATTGAATCTGAAGGGTTTGAGCAAATCATTGATTTTCTCAAAGCTAAACCTATCAGGTATGCTCTTACGGTGAATCCTACAGTTTATACTTTATGTATTAAACAATTTTGGGCTACTGCAAAGGTGCAGAGGGTTAATGCTCAAGAACAGATACAAGCCCTAGTTGATAAAAAGAAGGTAATCATCAATGAGGAAAGCATTAGACGTGATCTCAAATTAGAGGATGCTGAGGGTTCTACATGTCTACCTAATGCTACAATCTTTGAAGAATTGGCAAGGATGGGGTATGAAAAACCTTCTCAAAGGTTAACTTTTTACAAAGCTTTCTTTTCACCCCAATGGAAATTTTTGATTCACACAATCCTACAATGCCTTAGTGCTAAAACCACTACATGGAATGAATTCAGTAGCACTATGGCATTTGCCATTATTTATCTTGCCAATAACCAGAAGTTCAATTTTTCTAAGTATATACTTGATAATCTGATAAAGAACTTAGAAGGAGGTGTTAAGTTCTTCATGTTTCTAAGGTTTCTACAAGTTTTTCTAAATAACCAAGTGGAGGGCATGAATAAATATAAGGAAACCTTTGTTGTCTCTTCTCACACTAAGAAGAATTTTGCAAATATAAGACAAGCATATGGCTTTTCTGGGGATGTTACACCATTATTTGATAGCATGATGGTGCAAGCTACTGAAGAAGTGGATGAGGCTTTAGACTATCCACTTGATCAACCATCTACATCCTCCATACCTCAGAAGAAACAAAAGCCCAGGAGGACACAGAGGCAGGTGATTGAGAGTCCTCAACATGAGTCTGCAGATGAGGATCATGTACCAACATTTTCCAATGATTCACTACCTAGTGGTAAGGATAGCTCTGACCTTAATGAATTGATGGTTTTCTGTTTAAGCTTATAAGAACAGGTTCTTGACTTGCAAAAGGCAAAGGATGCTCAGGCAAATGTGATTGCCAGTTTGAAGAATACAATCAAGAAGCTTCAAAGGAAAAGAAGGTCAAGACCTGCTGGTTTAAGAAAAATAAAGAAGATTGGTGCTAGAAAGAGTAAATCTTCTATGGATATGGACAAAGTGGGTGATCATGAGGGTTCATCCAAACAAGGGAGGAATATTGATGACTCTGTTCAAGATGAAGCTCAAGAGCAGTTGAATGAAGAAGAAATGTTTAGTGTTGATGATCTTCATAGTGAAGAAGTAACTATTGAAGATACTGTTGATAAAGTAATTGTTCAAGATACTACTGCTGAGATAATTTCTACTACTGAGACAGTTACTGCTGCTAAGGAAGTTAAAACGGTTAGTGGTCCAACTACAACCATTGATGAGTTAACCTTAGCTCAAACCTTAGTTGAAATAACAGCCAAGTCTAAGAAAGTTGAAGCTATTGCTACTGCTGCTACTTCAGTTACAACTGTTGCTGTAACTAGACCTATAGCTAAAGGTATTGTCTTCCATGAGCTTGAACAAACACACAGACCAACAGTTTCTTCTATTCCACCTTCATCAAAAGACAAAGGCAAAGCGATCATGATTGAGCCTGAAAGGCCTTTGAAAAGAAAAGAACAAGTTGTTGCTGATGAAGAATATGTTAAACAATTGGCTGCTAAAATGGAAGCAGAGGTTGAAAAAGAAGAAAGGGAAAGAAGACAGAAAGAAGAAGAAGCCAACTTAGCTTTGATTGAAT
This sequence comes from Tanacetum coccineum, assembly GCA_026074375.1. NCBI lineage: Eukaryota > Viridiplantae > Streptophyta > Magnoliopsida > Asterales > Asteraceae > Tanacetum > Tanacetum coccineum. Next base: position 39,628 of record BQNB010024903.1, read on the forward strand.
TATAGGAAGCTAAAAAAGCTATAATGGAGGCTAATAGACTGTTGGCAGAAAGGCTCCAAGCAAGAGAAAGAGAGGAGCTCATAATTGAAGAGAAGTCAAAGTTGTTTGTTGAGCTAATGAATAAAAGAAAGAAACACTTTGCTGAATTAAGAGCTCAGGAAATAAGAAACAAGCCACCTACCAAATCTCAGAAAAGGAATCAAATGTCTACCTATCTCAAGAACATGGGAACTTGGAAGCATTTTCAACTCAAGAGCAAGTCTTATGAAGAGATTGAGAGATTTTTTGAGATAGAGATGAAAAGGGTGAATACATTTATTCCTATGAATCAAGATGAGGAAAGCTCAAAGAATGATAAAGCTGAAAGCAAATTCAAGAGAGCAGGTGAGGAGCTTGAATCTGATATGTCTAAGAAACAGAAGACAGATGAGCAGGTAGAAGTTGAAGTGGATGATACTACAGAGCTTAAAAGATGTTTGGATGTAGTTCCTGAGGATGAAGATGATGTAACAGTTGATGCTACACCATTATCTTCAAGGTTACCATCTATTGTTGATTACAAGATTCACAAAGAAGGAAAGAAGAAACATTTTCAGATCATTAGAGCAGATGGTAATTCTAAATACTATCTAACTTTTGGACAAATGTTTAAGAATTTCAATAGAGATGACTTAGAAGATATGTGGAAAATTGTCAAATCAAGATTCATGAAGAAAGACCCAGTGGATGACATGGATAATCTTTTACTTTGTACTTTGAATACCATGTTTGAACCTCAAGTTGAAGATACTATATGGACATATCAACAAGGATTAACTAAAGTAAAGAACTGGAAGCTATATGATTCTTGTGGGGTTTATTGTATTACAATGCAAAATATAGTATACTACTTGCTGTTTGAGAAGACATATCCACTTACCAGGAACACACTTCATTAATTGTGGAATGATGTGAGGCTACAAGTAGATTATGAAGTTGAAATGGCTTATGAGCTTCTACGGTTAATCAAAAAATAGCTTCAAGAAGGATATGTAGCTCAGTAATGTGTGTGAATGAATCCTCCTGATGCTGATGATGATGAAGACTTTTGCTAAAGAAACTTGAAGATTCAAGGATGAACATCAAGTTTAGGGGATGATTGTTGGGATCAAATACTTCATGGAGTTACTACTGCTCAGGTATACATTAATACTATCAAAATAACTTAGTACTGTTCAGTAGTTATAATGAAAATTATACTAAATAGTTAGTGCTGGTAGTATAATGTTACTGCTGCTAGTTACTAATGTTAGTGTAAAGTTACTACTGTTAGTATAAAGTTACAACTGTCAGTAGATGTTAAGACTGCTTAAAGTTGAAGACTGGAGACATGCTAAAGTAGTTAATACTGTTAGTACAAAAGCTACTACGGCTAGTGTAACTTAGTGCTGCTAGTATAACTTAGTATTGCTAGAGTAATGTTACAACTGTTAGCATAAAGTTAGTACTGCTGGTACTTACTACTGCTTGTGCTCAGTTATTGCTGCTGTTTATAAAGATACAACTATTGAGTACTTACAACTGCTGGATGGATAAAGATTCAAGACTCAGTAAAGATAAAGACGCGTGAGCTATTTATGTAAAGGATATGTGTATATCTTATTTGATTAGAAGATATGTGTATATCATGATAAGTTAGAAAAGTTTTGTAAGCCCATTAGGGTTTTCCTTAGTGTATAAAAGGAACCTTACGGCATAGTTAGAGATATCCCTTGATATCAAGTTTTCATAGTTATTCTGTAACCTAGGCAGAATATTAGTAATCATTATATATTTAAAGTTTAGTATACATTGTTCTTCTTTGTATTACAAGTTAGATTCCGCATAACTTGTAGTATTCATAATCATTATTTCTCATATAGTTGTTTGGATCTATCCAACACAACTGTGCTTTCTACAAGCTAAGTAAAGATTTATTATTTTGGGACTCACAATCTTTATCCGCAATCACGACAGCCGCAGATCCTTGCCCAACAAGGGTCCCACTCTGGCCACTACATTTGTTGGCAAAATACTAGGAAACCTTAGCACTAGAATCGCCTATAAAATGAGGGCTCTGACACATCAAATGGTATGATTTTCTCACTGTTCCTAATACACACACATACTCTAACAAACATGATTTCTTACTCTCAAGCCGTAGTCTAATCGTGGGGTCCATCCCTATGGTAAGACTAACGGTTTACCTTTATTTGTGTAGGAAATCATCTTCTTCACTTGCTTTAATACAAGATCCAACTCGAAGATCACTTATCGGTCCAGCCTAATAAGCATCCTAAAACTATCTTATTCTCGATCACACTTTTTTGTACTAACAAGTTGGCGCCATCCGTGAGATGCGTATACAACTGTATTTCTTAAAATACTTACCATGAGCACTCATGAACAACTTTCTCCACCCACGTCCATCATGCGAAACACTATAGGGAAAGGAAACGAAGTCCTAGAAAATCCAAAGGAGCCTGCATCTGACGCAGCCCTTTGAGAGTACTGTGACAAGCATTACCACCAGTTACTGCTGCTCATAGCCGAAAAGGTCCATCCGGAAAAGAAGCAGCAGGATAAACTAAAAGAAGTAAAAGCCAGACTTAACATCGAAGGGTGTTCAAGAAGAAACTCAAAGATCCAAGAGGAATCACAATATTCTGAGTCAAAGACAACAAACACTAAGGAACAACCTGAGAAAAGACGAAGATCTAGGCGTTCCTGTAGCCCGCAACCAAACCCTAGTGTCTTTTCAAGGATAAGACGCGACAAGTCGGTTTCACCCATGCCAATGCCAAGGGAAAAAGAAAGAAGGGAAGGTGGTGTATTTAATAGGCTGGACAACAGGGAGAAGAGTGTGTCTGCACACTCAGAAAGCCACTACCAGAATTCTTGCTCAAGAGGAACAGAAGGAGCCCCTAAAAAGCGTCACCGCGAGGGAGCACTTTCCCGGATAACGAAAGCATTCTCAGAAAGTAAAGAGAGCGGAGGAGGACACTAGAAGTCAAGATCAAAGAAGCACAAGTCAAGCATCTAAGATGATGTCCTGTCCTAACCATGGGTATGTGAAGAAATAGATCCTTTTACACCCCGGATCCGCTACTTCGACTTCCCAAAGACCCGAATGCCTAGCCACGTCAAAACATATGACGGAAGTGAAGACCTAGAGGATCACCTGAAGATCTTCCAGGCAGATGCAAAAGTGGAACGATGGGCCATGCTAACGTGGTGTCATATGTTTAATTCCACACTCACCGGAAATGCGAGGGTATGGTTTGACGACCTACCCCCGGAATCCGTGGACAGTTATGATGACCTTAAAAATGCATTCTTGGAAAACTACCTCCAACAGAAGAAATGTATCAAAGATACCGTAGAGATCCATCACATCAATCAGAGAGAAGGAGAATCTACAGAGGATGATGTGTATTTTATTTTAAAATATATTTTTACCAAGTTTTAAATTTATAAAACTCGATCTGCTTGACAACGCACTAACGGGCAGAGAACCCGATCGTGGGTAATATAGAACGATAAATCCAAGGTCGTCCCAAGATCTAAGTTGTAATTAGTTTTAATTTGAAATGTCACTTTTATAAAATGGTTTTTAATTTAAATTGAAAGGAATTAAAACTAACAATAAAATTAAATACTGAAAATTAAGAGAGTTGGAGATATCAGGAGAGAAAACGTGCTAACCTAGTTATTTCGTTACTATTGTTATGAAAACATTTTTCTGTGCAATGTTATACTATGGTTTCATTAGTGGTTTCTAAGATCGATAGACTTGAATATGCATATATAGTCTATCCTATACTTCCCGGAATTCCAAATAAGTCTAAATCGTAGAGGAGGTAGGATATCCAGGTTGCAGTGATTAATCCCAACTATTCCCAAAACTGATCTAATAACCTATACAGATTATTAACCCTATCTGAAAGAGTTCCTGTGCTTTTTAAGTATATTAAGTGATAAGTGCGGAGACCGATTAGTTCCTACACTAGGGATCGGAGTCATAGATCCTCCCTAGTACCTGATGGATCCCATATTGACTAGATAATCTAATAATGGGCCAAGCCAGGTCCAAACCACCCATACTACCAAAACCCAGGGTTACACGATAGTCAAGGAATATCTAATGAAACCATAATCTAACAGGAAACAATCATAACAAGAATAATTACATAACTAGGCCAGCACTTTAAGTGCTTAGTCGCTCATGGTAATAGAAACACAGTAAGAAATAAAAGTAATCATAGATTGAAAGCTCATAATTCTTACAAGATTCGTATTTGAATGATTAAATACAAAAAGTAAGTAAAGTGTGATCTCCCTTGGACTCTAGGTGGAATTCTTTGAAGGTTAGAAGCCTTTGTCGGCTCTCCAATTGGCTGTGGAGGAAGTGATGTTGAAATAGCTTGAATGAGGCCTCTATTTATAGGTATCGAACCTGTTACAGCGTAACTGATAAAGGTGTTACGCCGTAACCTTCTTACACGGCATTCCATATTTAAGTAGTTGTTACGGCGTAACCAGATATTGTGTTACGCTGTAACCTTCAAATAATGTGCATAAGTACGTAATCTTCCTTCCATATTTGTAGATCTTTATGGTTACAGCGTAACCATAAGAGGTGTTACGCCGTAACCCTATCTTGAGTAAGATTTCCTTCCAAATTCTTGTTTACGAAGTAACTAGATATGATGTTACGCCGTAACCTTGTCCTTAATCTTTGTAATTGCTTAATTTATGTTACGGTGTAACCATATTTAGCGTTACACCGTAACATCCTTTAAAAAATTACACTTTAGGTCCTTTTTCCCTTGTTTCTTCTCACTTTCCTGTATTTCACCTGAAAACTACAAAATGATAGAAAATATCTCGTTTTCGAGTGTTAGTGAAACATTTGCAGGTAATATAGGGGGTATTTTGCCACCAAAAAGTATTAAATATTTGATGTTATCAAATATCCCCCCACTTGACTTTTGCTTGCCCTCAAGTAGAACCAGTTAGAACAGTTCATAAAAAGATTTCTCGAGAATAACTTTAATAAATGAATTTATAAAACACTTTTGCTAGAAAACATCAAAGCCGAACACCTCACGAAAAGGGGATAAAAAGTCACTCAGCTCTCCACTAGTCTAAGTGTTTCATTTTTGAGGTGATCGCTCAATTGCATAGTCATAGCATGTATTCTATCATAAGCTTGTAAAGTACACAAATCTGCTCCAGTTAGAATTAGGGTCTAAATAATTCTTGAAATCAACAAGGGTAATATGGTTTTTAAAGGATGATAAAGGGGTTAGGATAGACATGGGATACACATTTAATGGTTATTAATATAAAAACACAAAACAAATAGTCTAAAGTAATCTAAGGTTGTCATAACTAGCCACTGTCCATCCATAGGTCCAAGAATCTAGGTCTAAAAATTTGATCTTCAATAATGGGCTACTAGCTTCATTCTTCATGAGTATTGGGATGACTTGGTGTAACAATGGGCTACTAGCTCTATTCTTCATAATTACTGAGATATTTTGGTGCAACAATGGGCTACTAGCTCCATTTTTTTATTTTTTATTTTGCATCATTTTTACATTTTGTTTGCGACATGGGTGGCTTTTTGTTTCACCCTCTTTTCTTTACTTTCTTTATGATAAATATGCAAATGTTACAGGAGTTTATATCTTTAATTATTGCCCCTGCAACATTCGATATTATACGCACATCCTCCTACTTGAGATAAACAATGTCGAAAGTGGTGATACAGGGGGGGTCTTTATAGATCATAACTTATTGGTCTTCCACGAATGCATATAATTCTCGCTCCCATTCCCCCTAACCATGGACTTAAGTAGCCAGAGATTTCAACACAATGAAAATAATAACTACAAGGTAGGCTAAGGTGAAATGGTGTAACGAAACAAGTAGCGTAGGGTGAAAACATAGATTGCCTCAACATAGGTGATCTAGGGGTATCTTGCACTAATAATAAGTGCAACAAAAGGGTTTATCACGGGAGGTCGACAAGTCAGTGTAACAAGTCGATAAACACACACATATAGGCTAGTTGGGTGATTTTCTAAGTGTTGCCTTCTTGAACTATCTATTCCTGCTAATCAATTAGGTCTCGAAATAATGTACAGGCCAAGTTCTAAAGTCTACAATACTACTGGAACACTCAATATTTTGATGGATTTTTGAGTAATATGATGGAAACAGAATATTAGGCATAAATCTCACCAAGTAATAATATAGGGTAATGTGCATTTGGTAAAGATTAATTCTAGTAATTTAAGAAAAATTTGTCAAAAATTTTAAAATTGGCATAATTTTCAAAGAAAACTAGAAAATCGAAGGCAAAACATTCGTCAAGTATTAATTCTACTCCCATCCCCTCACTTGATTTGTACAATGTCCCTATTGTACATTAAGGAAATAAAATAAAAAGGAAAGAGTAGAATTAAGACAATAAACTCCCTGAGCATTGCTTTGAAATTTGAAATTTGGCAGAAATCATTAGATTATCCCCGTCTTTCTGCAAGCTCTTTATCCCATGTGATCACAAAACAAACCAAAGCATAAAATCGTTCTACAAGAATTATGAAGTGTACAACAAATATAAACCTAACTCTCTTTCGTAGGAATCACAGTTGCATTTAGCATATCCAACAAGCCTTTTAAACCACTTGGTGGCCTAAGTGAACGAGTTTAGTCTCGTGAGGGCTTCCAGAGAACATACACACAAAGTCCATTTACGTATACAAGGTTTAGACATGTCTAAAACTTAAATTTTTAAAATTTCAGAAGGACGTTACGACGTAACTTCGATGGTTACGTCATAATCAAGTGGTAAAATTTTTATGTTTTAATGAAATGGTTTACGTCGTAACTATAGTGGTTATAGCGTAAACTAAATTCGTTATGCCGTAACTGCTGCAAATTCAGCAAGGTTACCACATGATTACGAGTCAAGCTGGTCTCGATAATTGCCTTCTAGCTTCTGGATTTTGCAAAACAAAGTAAGAAACATGCAAACCAACTAATGCAAAAAGGAAATGTTCATTAAATAAAGGACGGGTTGTCTCCCGACAAGCACTTTTGTTTATTACCGAGTCTTTAAGTTAGACTCATGCCCATCTTACGTTTCTTCATTTTCTAATTTTTCCTGCTCCTTATTTCTCCAATGATCTTTGTTTATTATGTCCATAATCATTTTACATACCTTTCCAAAGGACACTTTTACCCAGTTGTCAAAGCTTAAATTCTCCCATTCTAAATTTGTTCGCATATCATCGTTACTACTTTCCCAATATTCTTTGTTCTCCCTAGGGTTGTCTCCTCCATCACATTCGTCAAAATAGGGGTCACATGATGCCCATAATGTGTATCCTTTTTCATGTTCTTGGCGAACAGGTTCACACCAATGGGTTTTACTGTCAGCTCCATGGCTTAGTTCATCCTGTGATGTTGGTCGCTCATTAAGGTGTTCACTAACAGTTGTAGTAAAGTTACACTCTTGTTCCTTCATTTTGATTTTTACCCTGTCTTCCTTAATCCCAAGCGAGACTTCTCTGGTGGAAATATTAATTTCTGCACGAATGTTTGCTAAAAAAGGTCGACTAAGAATGATAGTTTTATTGTTTAATCCCTTTGTATCAATGATTACAAAGTCGGAGGTGAAAGAAAATTTATCAATCTTTACCAAGACGTTTTCTATTATCCCCTGGGAGACACACCTAGTTTTATCAGCCATTTCTACTATTATGTTAGCATTTTTTGGGTCAGCAAGACTTAATTCTTCCAAAATAGATTCAGACATAATATTAACGCTAGCTCCTAAGTCTGCTATCGCATTTATGTTAAATATATCAACTGAACAAGGAATAGTAAGACTTCTTGGGTTTGGTTTCTCAGGTAGGCTTGATATTCTTTCAATTTGGCTGGTTTATGCATCATTTTTCGGTGTGTGAACCATCTTACACTCACTTACTTCATGTTCTTGTCTTATAAATTAATCGATCTGAGCTTCCCAATTTCTTAGGGCATCATCCCTGGCTTGCCTCATAAGGTTTAAATGACTGTTGTCCCTTTTTTGTTGAATTTTCCAGCATTTCTCTAACTCCGCTTCAAACCAATCACCTAGGCCCTGATTGCTATGTTCTCATTTTTTGATGACTTCATTTTCCCTAGTGTATTTTCTCGGGGTTTTAGTGCTTTTGGGGTGAATAGGGGATTGTGATGCCTAAAAGTAAGGATTGGTTTTTGCATCTAATAGTGGATGAGGGCTTTTATGACGGGGACTTAAATGGTCCCTATATCTGGTAAGGATATCAGCTTTGGCCGAGTGTGGTTGATATTCATCATAATCCTGGGTTTTGATTGTTTCTTCATATTCCAGGTATTCTGCGATAGTCATATCATCAGCCTTAATACCTACACCGGGTGCATGGTTTTGTGTAAGTTCAAGATACTGCTCAATAGTGAGATCTTTAATGTCAACCACATCTATGATGTTTCCTAGAGAATATATCGAGGTGATAAAAGACATAATTGCAAAAATTCAAATTACAGCTAATTTTTAGCTCCCCGACAGCGGCGCCAAAAACTTGATGCATATTTTATTTTAAAATATATTTTTACCAAGTTTTAAATTTATTAAACTCGATCTACCTGACAACGCACTAACGGGCAGAGAACCCGATCGTGGGTAGTACAGAATGGTAAATCCGAGGTCGTCCCAAGAGCTAAGTTGTAATTAGTTTTAATTTAAAATGTTACGTTTATAAAATGGTTTTTGATTTAAATTGAAAGGAATTAAAAATAACAAGAAAATTAAATACATAAAATTAAGAGAGTTGGAGATATCAGGAGAGAAAATATGCTAACCTAGTTATTTCATTACTATTGTTATGAAAACATTTTCCTGTGCAATGTTAAACTATAGTTTCATTAGTGGTTTCTAAGGTCGATAGACTTAAATATGCATATATAGTCTATCCTATACTTCCCGCGATTCTGACTCAGTCCAAATTCTATAGGAGGTAGGATATCCAGGTTGCAATAATTAATCCCAACTATTCCCAAAACAGATCTAATATCCTATACAGATTATTAACCATCTCTGAAAGAGTTCCTGTGCTTTTTAAGTATATTAAGTGATAAGTGCGGAGACCGATTAGTTCCTACACTAGGGATCAGAGTCATAGATCCTCCCTAGTACCCGATGGATCCCATATTGACTAGATAATCTAATAATGGGGTAAGCCAGGTCCAAACCACTCGTACTACCAAAACCCAGGGTTACACGATAGTCAAGGAATATCTAACAAAACCATAATCTAACAGGAAAAAATCATAACAACAGTAATTACATAACTAGGCCAGCACTTTAAGTGCTTAGCCACTCATGGTAATGGAAACACAGCAAGAAATAAAAGTTATCATAGATTGAAAGCTCATAATTCTTACAGGATTCGTATTTGAACGATTAAATACAAAAAGTAAGTAAATTGTGATCTCCCTTGGACTCCAGGTGGAATTCTTCGAAGGTTGGAAGCCTTTGTCGCCTCTCCAATTGGCTGTGGAGGAAGTGATGTTGAAATAGCTTGAATGAGGCCTCAATTTATAGGTATCGAACCTGTTACGGCATAACTAATAAAGGTGTTATGCCGTAACCTTCTTACACGACATTCTATATTTAAGCAGTTGCTATGGCATAACCAGATATTGTGTTACGCCGTAACCTTCAAATAATGTCCATAAGTACGTAATCTTCCTTCCATATTTGTAGATCTTCATGGTTACGGCGTAACCATAAGAGGTGCTACGCCGTAACCCTATCTTGGGTAAGATTTCCTTCCAAATTCTTGTTTATAGCGTAACTAGATATGATGTTTGTAATTGCTTAATTTATGTTACGGTGTAACCATATTTAGTGTTACACCGTAACATCCTTTAAAAAATTACACTTTAGGTCCTTTTTCCCTTGTTTCTTCTCACTTTCCTGCATTTCACCTGAAAACTACAAAATGATAGAAAATATCTCGTTTTCGAGTGTTAGTGAAACATTTGCAGGTAATATAGGGGGTATTTTGCCACCAAAAAGTATTAAATATTTGATGTTATCAGAAGACTTCGTGCGAAGGTTCAAGCTGGAAAGATGGGATGTCAAAGGGGCACTAGAATGTATGAAAATCTTAGGATTCATGCACGGGATCACAAACCCTGAACTTATCAAGCGTCTACATGACAAAATCCCGAAGTCAGTAGATGAAATGGTGAGGGTAACCACGTTATTCCTCAGGGGAGAGGTCGCTGCCTCTAATCAGGAGCGAAAGAAGTCACTTCCGCCATGGAAGCAATAGGAAGGTGGGCAGAAGCAAAATTTCAAAAAGGGAGGTTTTCGGAATCAACAAAGGCCAGAACGAAGGCAAGACAGGTTTACTCTCCTTACGAAATCCCTAAAGAAATTTTAGCTTTAGATAAGGGAAAGTTCAAAGCTCCACCGCCAATGACAACCCTAGTTGAAAAAAGAAATAACAACAAATTCTGCAAGTTTCATGGGGAAGTAGGGCATAACACCGATGAATGCATGTATCTAAAGAGACAAATTTAAGAATTACTCAAAGCTGGGAAACTGTCATAAGTGATCAAAGAATTGAAGCAAAACAGCGGAAAAGACCAGCCAAAGGCAACAAAGAAGGGAGAAACATCCGATAAGGATAAGACTCTAGTAATTTTGATGGTGCAACCTTGGAAAAAGGTGGCCAGGCAGAGAATCACTTAAAGTTTCTCACCCGATTCAGAGATCTCGTTCCCACCACTAGGGGACGAAAAAGGAACAAAAGGCCCAATGATCATTGAGGCAGAAATATAAGGCCACTTTATACATCGCATGTATGTAGATGGAGGGTCAGCCTTAGAAATACTGTACGAACATTGCTTCAGCAGACTCCGTCCAGAAATAAAGAATCAGATGGTTCCGGCTACGGCACCCCTTATCAGTTTAATGGCGAAATCATATGGCCCATGGGTTAGATATTGCTGTTAGTAAAGATAGGGGATGTAGAGCATTTAACTTCAGCATAGATGAATTTTGTAGTGGTAAGGTCACCATCTCCATACAATGGAATCATAGGGAGACCAGGAGTCAGTAAAATTTAAGCAGTTCCGTCAACGGCCCATGGCATGTTAAAATTTCCAGTACGGGGTGGAATACTTACGTTGAAAAGCAGTAAGATTATTCCGCTCGAATGTGCAGTGGTCTTAGGTCTGGAAAGACAGCCACCCGCCACCACTCAAGTCACGAAAGAAAAGATCAAAGTATCAATTCATCCAGAATACCCAAAGCAAACTATAGCCATAAGGTTTACTCTAACGAAGGAGGTCCGAAAAGAGCTGTATGATCTACTCAGGCACAATTTAGACATATTTACTTGGAAGCCTGCGGATATGACTGGTGTTCCGCGGCACATAGCTAAACATTGGCTAAACATGTGGGAAGGATGTACTTTGTTAGACAAAAGAAAAGGGGCCAAGCATTAGAAAGAAACAAAGCAATACAAGAAGAGGTAGAAAAACTTGTCGAAACCGGTATTATAAAGGAAGTTCATTACCATAGCTGGTTGTCAAATCCGGTGATGGTGAAAAAGCATGATGATAGCTGGAGAATGTGCGTAGATTTCAATGTTCTGAATAAAGCATGTCCTAAAGACGGTTATCCGCTACCGAAAATATACTGGAAGGTGAAATCCCTCTATAGATACCCCTTTAAATGCTTTTTGTACGCATACAAAGGATACCATCCGATAAAAATGGCAAAGGACGATGAAGAAAACACAACATTCATCACAAGCCAAGGAATATTCTGCTACTCAAAAATGCCTTTTGGTTTAAAGAATGCCGGAGCAACTTACCAACGTCTGGTAGACAAAGCATTCCAGAAATAAATTGGCAAAATTTTGGAAGTTTATATGGATGATTTAGTGATTAAAAGCCGCACGAAACATGAAATAGTAAGAGACATTGAAGAAACATTTAAAACCTTGAGGGAAATAAACATGAAACTAAACCTAAAGAAATGGACTTTTGGGGTGGAGGAAGGAATGTTCTTGGGATACAAAGTCAATACCAAGGGAATAAAAGTTTGTTCGAATAAAGTAGAAGCTGTCTTAAGCCTTCTGTCTCTAAAATGCCTGAAAGACGTGCAAAAACTGAATGGAAAGTTAGCAAGCCTAAACAGGTTCTTGGCTAAGTCAGCAGAAAAGTCATTATCATTTTTCAAAACTCTAAAGAAGTGCACAAAGAAAAGTGACTTTCACTGGACAATGGAAGTGGAAGTGGGTTCAAACAAATGAAAAAATTGATAGCGGAACTTCCCACCCTAACCGTGCCAATGGAAAAGGAAGAGCTTATTGTTTACCTCGCAGCAGCAAAGGAAGCCGTAAGTGCAGTCTTGATGACAGAAAGAAAAGCTAAGCAAATGCCAATTTATTTCGTTAGCCGAGCCTTACGAGGTCCGGAAATAAATTACACACCAATGGAAAAGCTAGTGTTGGCCTTGGTGCATGCTAGCAAGCAGTTGAAAAGATACTTCCAAGCACATCCGATTATAGTAGTCATGTACCAACCAATCAAGCAGATATTGTCAAGGCCAGAGGTGGCTGGAAGACTACAGAAATAGAGCATAGAGTTGGGGGAATATGACATACACTACATGCCAAGAGTATTGGTCAAAGGTCAAATCTTAGCAGACTTTATCATGGAATGTCGGGAAGACGACCCTATAGATGCCCCTATGGGAGTTGAAGAAGAGCTTCCGGAACCATGGATTTTATTCACGAATGGATCATCCTGTGTAGATAGCTCCAGAGCAGGATTGATACTCATAAATCCAGAAGGGATGAAGTTCACCTACGCTTTTAGATTCAGATTTGAGGTAACCAACAATGAAGCTGAATATGAAGCATTGATAGCATGCCTCATAATCGCGGAGCAAATAGGTGTTAAGAATTTTCAAGCAAATGCGGATTCACGGCTTATGGCTAACCAAGTCAACGGATCCTACATAGCAAAAGAAGCAGGCATGATTCAATATCTAGAAAAGGTAAGGACGCTTACTGGATGTTTCAAGATGTTCTCAATAAAACAAGTTCCTCGAAGTGAAAACAAGAAAGCAGACGCACTGAGCAAAATAACATCCACTAGTTTTGCTTACTTAAGTAAGCAGGTGCTGGTAGAAGATCTCAAAGAGAAATCCATAAGCAAAACAGAAGTATTAGCAGTCGTAGAAGAAGAGGGAAAATACTTAGATGACTTTAATTTATGAATACCTCATGGAAGAAACACTACCTAAGGAAGCAAACAAAGCAAAAGCTGTATGACGCAAGTCACAACGGTACACTATAATCAATGAAATCCTGTACAAGAAGTCTTTCTTAGGGATGTGGTTACGATGTGTTGGACCACTGTAAGTAGACTATGTGTTGAGAGAAATCCATGAAGGATCCTGCAGCATGCACGCTAGCCCGAGATCCGTGGTAGCAAAGGCTTTGCGGACAGGTTACTACTGTCCTACCATGCATAAGGATGCAAGGAAGATGATACGAGCATGTTAAGACTGTCAAGTCCATCGTCTCGTCCCAAAGAATCCACAACAAAAGTTAACTCCTATCACATCTCTATGGCCATTCTATAAGTGGGGTATTGACATAGCCGGACCTTTTTCAGAAGGTCCTTGTAAGGTAAAAAAAATTAATAGTAGCAATTGATTACTTCACTAAGTGGATTGAGGCAAAGCCAGTAGCAACTATAACAAGGAATCATATCAAAAAGTTCGTATGAGACAATATAGTATGCAGGTTTAGTCTACCAGGGGAGATAATCCCAGACACCGGCAAGCAGTTCAGAGACAATCCATTCAAAGATTGGTGTGAAAAGCTAAACATCAGCCAATGCTTTGCCTCCGTCAAGCATCCGCAAGCTAATAGCTTAGTGGAAAGGGAAAACCAAAGCTTAGGAGAGGGAATCAAAGCAAGGTTGGACGTAAAAAGCAAGAATTGGATGGAAGAAATTTCTCATGTCTTATGGGCACACCGCACCATGATCAAGTCTAGCAATGGAGATACCCCGTTTTCACTAACATATGGAACAGAAGCAGTTATCCCGGCAGAAATTGGCATGCCCACATTGAGAACAGCAGAAGTTGATATGGTGCAAAATGACAAAGCATTGGACATCAATCTAGACCTTTTAGAAGAAAGGAGAGAACAAGCAGCAATCCGCGAGGCAAAAAGCAAAGCAAAAATGGAAAAATACTACAACTCTAAGGTCCGCAACACAAGCTTTAAACCAGGAGATCTTGTGTACCGCAACAATGAAGCCAACCATGCGAAAGAAGGAGGGAAGCTAGGCCCTAAGTGGGAAGGACCATATGAAGTAACGGAAGCACTAGACAAGGGAGCATACAAGCTCAGGGACCGCAATGAAAAGCCTCTTCTGTGAACCTAGAATGTCCGCAACCTTAAGAAATGTTATATCTATGAAGTGTAAGCACCCCGCCCACGCGAAGCTCGCAGCGAAGGGGGTAGTATTTTCAATTTCCTTCCATTTATGTAATGTCTTTATAATTTTAATGAATAAAACGTGAAGCCTAGCTAACTTCACAGACTTATCTAAAACATAACTTTAATGCATTTTTTACTTTAAGTTTTTATATGTTGGTAAGACGCGCACACAAAGGGGTTTGACCCCACAAGCAAAACATTATTTCGCATAATGATAGGATGAGTAACCTAATAATTAACTCAAATACATAAGAGCTATTGCAAACCCAGTACCGGGAGAATAACCCACAAGTATTCAGCTAATACTATCATTATAATCATATCACTACGGTATTAAAGATAGCAACATAAACATTGTAATAAGACATTAAAAATGCTAAACATTACAAATTTGTCTAAGTATAAAAACCACACCAAAAAGGTCACACACGACCATGATATACATACATAACAAAAGAAGATCTAGGAAGTACCATAACGGGCTCAACGAGCATCAAGAAGCACCGTAACTAAGATAGGCTTGACTAATAATCTAGGAAGCACCATAAAGAAAGCAGGCTCAACTAGGCGGACCATGCTCGGGGGTGGTATCTAACTCTTCCTTCTCAAAATCAATCTTAGGGAAGGAAGGAACATCATCCTAGGCATCTGCATCAATAACTTTATAATCATCCACGGAGAGTGAAGGAACAAGGCTGGTTTAAGCAAAGGTAGTTGATAGAGCAGTCGTAACAGCAATAGTGGCTGGCATGCCAGAAGTACTCGCCACACCTATTAAGTTCTCAGCTGACAAAGGCTCGACCAAAGGAACCATAGCATCAGCAAGAGACAGACGTTGCGCCGCGGCATTCCCCCTGATCCTCTCAACTCGAGAATGAACACATCTAGAGAAAACAACAAAGAAGTCTCACCAATGACTACCTGGTCTTCAGTATGATGAATGGGAAGCATGAGCTACTCAACATCAGGTTGCAGCTGGCTTATTTCTGGAATCTCGGCAGCAGGACCTTCCAAACGGAGGAGGTTTATAATATCTTCAATACTCGTATCCTTCTACGAACTCAATTTAGAAAGTAAAGGGAAGTCCAAATTGCGAAGTGTTTGCATGGCGAAAACATAATCTGCTTTCGCAGAAGAATTATAAGTAGCCACATCGGCCAAACTCCATCTAGCCTTCCCATGATCGATACCGGCCACCAACCCATCTTGCATACCTTTGTCAATGGCCCGGCCAATAGTTGCTCCCACGGCAGCAAGATACTCTTGAGAATGAAGACATTTCATGATAGCCAGTTTTATCTTGCGACCGAGGATCCATCTTCGCCCAGCTACGGTTGTCAAAAAACAGGGATAAAACTCCTCATCTAAATGAAGAGCCATGGCCATAAGATTAGCATCCAGCCTGGCTACCTTATCACTGAGGATCTTAACCTGAGCATCTTGAACTGCTTCATACTGTTCTTTAAACTGTTTGTAGCCCAAAACTTGGGCACGAAGTCTAGAATAGGTGCCTTCTAGTACGTGTACCTACTAAAATCAGAGTATTACCACCACAACCACTTAAGAAGACAAAAATGGAAGGATATAAGAAATATAAGTTTTGGCATGTATACCTGGTCAGCAAGCCCATCATTATGAGATTTAAGGGAAGCAACCTTAACATTTAGATCCGCAAGCTCATTCTCCTTGTCAACAACTGAAGACTAAAGCTCCGCGACTTTCCCATCAAGAGCATATTTTTCCTTCCCAAGATTGAATTTTGCTCCTTCAAAATACCTATGTCATCAACACGGGACTTCTCCATGGCTTCAATAGCAGAAACTTGACTACGGAGACAAATTGCCTTCGCGGCCTCAGCTTCCCTCAACAATAGCTAAGCCTTTAAACTCTCAACCTCATTATCTCTTGCCTTCAACAAATCCGCCTGTCTCCCACACTCAGATTCCAACCTCTTCCTCTCCCTATGATAGTACTCAATTCGCATCCTAACTTTTGCATTCAAGCAAGTCTGACGTGTAGTTCCCACATTGAACTCCGTAAACAACTGGTCATAGTCCACATCTTGGTTCTGCGAAAACAATGCGGGAGGAGCTAGATGATCAATCATTTCCCTGCAGGTATCAGAGTTATCAAGAAGGGACCCATTCAGAACATTCCACTATGGAACAAACACCTAGCGGAGAGTCTCAGAGTCCATCTCTTGAGAATCATGAAAGGTATCCGCGGAAAGCTCCATTCTAACAGGATGGGAATGACCTGCAACATCCGGCCCCCCCGCACCAGTAGAACTAGAGTCAAGAAACAGATAAGGTTGAACATGAGGCATAGGCTTGGCTCCTGCACCAGGAGCCAAAGCGAAAGAGCACCAACAACATCGGTAGTAGTCACGGTTGTAGTCATTATTGGGGAAGGAGGAGCAAGGGATCTAATAATAGAATCAACCTTAACATCAACAACGTTAGTACCAGAATGATCAGAAGAGTCTGAAGAAATCACAAACCTCTCAGCAAGACGTTAAGTTCTTAAATTAAGCGCTAAAACCGAATCCGTGTGATCTCCTTTTTCACGCTCCGGCATCAAGGTCACGGACGACGTAACGAAAGGTACTGTAGCTGCGGCCGTGACACCCACTTCAGCAGCCAAAGTACTACGCTCCAGCAAATCTGCAACAACGGATTTCCCACCAGTAGAAGCATCAGAAGTACCATAATCCGCCCTTAGTTTTTTAGGAGGAAGAGTGGATCCGCTTGCACCTCCGGAACCTTTCTTCTTCTTCCTAGTTGCACGGATCTGTTCAGCAGCAACGTCCTGGGCTTCCTGAACAACATGCTCAGTGTGAGTAGCATGATCATCTCCCTCGGAACGATCCTCCTGGTCGGCAGTATCATCCTCATCAAAAAGCTTATTAATGCTCTCACTCAAGCTCTCTTCGCTTGTTTTCTTTTTTGGCATATGAGATACCATGCGACCCTTGGTAGATTCCAACAAAGGAGTCTGACCTTCCTCAATCTGTTTCTCACTGATTTTCACCTTGGTCAGATCCGCATGGTGAATAAAAGTAAAGAGATCCATTTCTGCATGATGAAAAATAGTTAAAGCATGGAGACAATAAGACATAAATAAATTACACAAAAATACAATCACCCGCCCTCTTTGGTAGCAGTCAAGAAGGAGGGATAAACATCTTTGTCCAGATCATAATGACAAATCAAACTAATAAGACACAAGAAAGCCTCCAAAAACTTTTAGAAGGGGGCTTGATGAGAAGAGAGGAAAGAACAAGCCTCAGCCCCAAACTCAGCCGGAGTAGGGGGAGGATCTCTTATCAATTTCTTTTTGGTATTCCACGAAATCAAAAATGGAAAGACAAAAGAGTCCACTCAAAAGAAGCGATCATTCCAATGCTTCAGTGAGTCAATAGGCTTGGTATAACAAACAGGAGCGGTGTCAGAGCGTTTAGCAAACGACATCCAACCTTTGTTTTTGGAATTCACATAAAAACAACAAAAAAACCTAATCGTTGGGTGAATTCCTCAAACACGACATAAAATCTCAAAATGCGACACCTTGGCAGAGGCAATAACTGAAAGCTGCAATAGTTTGATATGAAAGTACTCAAGCACATCTACTAAAAACTAAGAAAGTGGTACACGGAAATTGGCATATTCAAAAAGCCTAGTGTAGACACCGATTTTACTAGCAGGACTATCATGTATAGTTTGGTTAGGACTAGGAATTTGGAGATGAACAATATCGGGAATATGCAACTTTTTGCAGAAAGCATCCAAAGCCATTTGGATCAACACAAACTTGATATCAAAAATGGTACCCATTACAAAAAGCAAATATGAAGAGTTAGAACCTAACCTGGAAGCCTAAAAACTACGAAGAGGTAAATGGTGCAAAGAAAATGGATACAAAAGCTTGAGTACAGTGGAAATATCAACAATGGTGGAAAGAAGAAAAAAGAAACAGTGAAAACCAAAGGGGTATTTATACCCTTGGTATATTTAATTCAAGATAACATAATATGCGTACACGTGTATCCCACAATGCGAACAGACAGACAGGTTGACGAGTAAAAGATAACTAATTACAGTAGGGAAAACTGACCACGAGTCAAATCGGTTAGAAGATAAAAGGTCAAGAAAGGGACACGTCACACAGAACTCAGCCACTTGGCTAAGGAAAAGTCGCGGAGAAGCCAGACGATTGCAAAAAGCGTAAGCAGCATGAAAGTAAAAGAACCTTAGTCTAGTAACACTTACCAAACGCGACAACATCGCATACAGTAAACATACTAGACTAGGGGGAATTGATAACGTATAATACGTATAGCAGGCTTTTGGGCCTGGGTTATACAAACCACACTAGGGCCCAGGCCCAACAAGACAATTAACGAACATAACATACCAAAACTAAGCCCAAGACCAAGCTGGTCACGGTCCAGACACAACAAGACAGACGTATAACTGCCAAAGGATGCTCCCGTAAACCTTCAGAGGATCAGCGGATGTCCGCTAGGCAATCTGTATCCGCAATCACGATAGCCTCGGATCCTTGCCCGACAAAGGTCCCACCCCGGTCACTACATTTATTGGCGAAATACTAGGAAACCCTAGCACTAGACTCGCTTATAAAAGGAGGGCTCTAACACATCAAATGGTATGATTTTCTCACTGTTCCCAATACACACACATACTCTAAGAAACATGATTTCTTACTCTCACGCCGGAGTCTAATCATAAGGTCCGTCCCTACGATAAGACTAACAGTTTACCTTTATTTATGCAAGAAATCATCTTCTTCACTTGCTTTAATATAAGATCCAACCCGAAGATCGCTTATCGGTCTAGCCCAATAAGCATCCTAAACCTATCTCATTCTCGATCACACTTTTTGTACTAAAACTGACCGTGCTTAATGTAAAAAGTCATAATGATAAGGGGAGCTCAATGTTGATCTCACTTGAATAGATCTTGAATTCCTTAGCTTGTGTAAGGTTTAGTTATGCAAGATAAATCCTACAAAACTATGGTAGAAACTTTGTAAAATATATCAAAGATTATGCGGAATCTAATCTTTGATCAATAAGAAGAATACGCAATACAACAGTAATTCTAATGAACACACAGATTAACAAACAAAGCTTCAATATATTAATACGAATACTCTAACTAGTATTAGGGTTACAAAAACTTGAAGCTATGGATTATACGACTAAGATACATTCAAACTCTATGCCCTAGGACCTCCTTTTATACACCAAGGAGTCCTAGTTGATTTACAATATATTCCTAAAATTTAGAATATTCTCTATGATCTATTTTATAGATAACTCATACTTATCACATAAGTAATCTTGATTTCCAATAAATCTTTATCCTTTCTCTAATAAGTCTTTAATCTCTTCTCTGTCAGCATAAACTCTTTTAGCAGTCTTAATCTTTGAGCAGTTGTAACTTTGTACCAGCAGCATTAACTCTAAACAAGCAGTAGTAACTTATACACCAGCAGCATTAACTGTGTACAAGCAGTAGTAACTACTTAGAATATTTTTTTTAATCTTCACCAACAGTACTAACGTTACTTTAGCATATACTAGCAGTACTAAGTTACACTAGCAATAGTAATATACTCTAGCAGTAGTAATATACTCTAGCAATAGTAACTAGCAGTACTAACTACTTAGCATATTTTTCATTAAGATTACTGAACTGCACTAAGTTTTGCTTAGTAGCAGTAACTCTAACCTTAGCAGCAGTAACTCTAAGATCATTAAGAAGTCTTTTAATCCCAACAATCCTCCCCTAAACTTGATATTTATCTCTAAAATCATCAAGTTTCTTTATTAAAAGCTTCATTAATCACCAGGAGGATGCTTCCAAACACTTCATTGATTCTTGAGTTATTTTGTGATGAGTGATAAGTGTTAAATTGTATACATAAAATACCCAGGATTTTGCCAATAAAAGCCAAAAATATGCCAAAAGATGGAA